>PITA01000947.1:5723-156739 GCA_004023965.1 Spilogale gracilis
GCAGGAAACCCCTGCGCTTTCACGTGAAGGATGCTGCGGTATGCTTGCCCAGGACAGGAAGAAAGGAAGGGCACGTCTAGTGTTTTAAGGACACAAGGAAGTTAATGTTTCTCTTGCCTATGTTTTAACAATGAAACCAGAGAGGTGGACGAAAGACAGATTTGTTTGCAAGCGTAGTTCTCACCCCTGGCCGCATGTTAGAATGACCTGGAAGCTTTTCTAAAAATGGCAAATGCCCAGGGACACCTGGGTGGCTCAGTTAAACATCTAACTCTTGATTTTGGCTCAGGTCATGATCTCAGGGTGGTGAGACGGAGACCCCTATCGGGCTCAGGGAGGAGTCCGCTCCGGAATCTCTCCCACCCTCTGCCCCTCCCCTGACTCATTCTCTCTCTCTCTCTCTCTCTCTCTCTCTCTCTCTCTCTTTCTCAAATAAATAAATACATAAATACATAAATATTTTAATTTTTTAATTTTTTTAATTTAACTTTTTTCTTTTCTTTTCTTTTTTAAGATTTTATTTATTTGAGAGAGAGAGAGAGAGCATGAGAGGGGAGAAGGCCAGAGGGAGAGGCAGACTCCCCATGGAGCTAGGAGCCCGATGTGGGACTCCAGGATCATGACCTGAGCCAAAGGCAATGGCTTAACCACCTGAGCCACCCAGGAGCCCTATATATCTCTCTATCTCTATCTCTATCTCTATCTCTATCTCTATCTCTATCTCTATCTCTATCTCTATCTATCTCTATCTATCTCTATCTCTATCTCTATCTCTATCTCTATCTCTATCTATCTCTATCTCTATCTCTATCTCTATCTCTATCTCTATCTATCTCTATCTCTATCCCTATCTCTATCTCTCTATATATCTATATCTATATCTATCTATTTTAAAGGCAAATGTCCCAGCACTCTCCCTGGAGAGCCTGATAAAGCTAGTCTGCTGCTCCCTTCCCCACCACATCTAATTTTTCAAAGCTCTGTAGGTGATTCTAATAACCAGTCAGGGTGAGAACCACTGATTTAAAACAGAAAGACATCTTGGAGGCCGTGGTCTCTAGACCAAACCTTGAGGTATAAGGGAAGGTTGGACGAGGAGCAGGGGTATCTGAGGAGAGAGCAGTAGCAAGAATGAAACATCAGTCTAGCTGTCAATCAAACAGACTAGCTGCAGAAGAAGAGTTCTAATGGGTCCGTACGGGGAGATGCAACTAGAAATATAAGTGGGTGTATCGCAATAGGGCCTTGAATGCCAGACCAACAAAGTTAGACCATTCTGAAGGCGAGGATCACTATGCTGAAGGCAAGGATCGCCATTCTGATGGTAATTTTTATGCTAAGCAAGAAGCATGATGGGGCACCCGGATGGCTCAGTTAGTTAAGCATCTGACTCTTGATCTTGGCTCCGGTCTCAATCTCAGGATCATGAGTTCAAACCTCATGGTGGGCTCCATGCTAGGCATAGAACCTACTTAAAACAAAAACAAAAAAACCCACAAAAAAATTTTTTTTAAAGTGTGATCAAAGAGAAATGAAGAAACTCTGCATATAGGAAGAATACAATCTGTATGAATTAGTAAACAATGATATTGTCTGTTAAGAGAATTACACTCAAGCTAATGAAGCTACTGGTGAGCTTTCCCGTGGACTGAGGGGCTCCCAGGTTAACCTTCCTTCCCACAACTTCCACCAGAAGCTCCTGCCCAGTTCAGAGAGGCTCAGACCTAAACGATGTTTTGAAGAGAACCCCAGGTTTCTTTGGAGTTCCTTGGTATCAGCACTCATGTTCCTTTCATCTTTTTCTGCCTAATGGTTATCACTGCACATCACAGTGCCTGGCACCTCTCAGGTTCTCAGCAAACCTTCACAAAGGAAGAAACCCGTCCCACAATTCAGGTAGGCTCGGCTGCAAGGCGTCCTGGGAGCTCAGAAGCATGGGATGGTAGGGAAAGGGAAGAGAAGGCCAGACCCAGCCGGAGCTGGAAGAAATAACTCACTGTCAGACTATCCTCAGCGGTGAGTGGAAGACTGTACAATGGAGAATGTTCCAGGGGTAATGGGGAGGCGGCAGGAACGGACTGAAGCCAGGAGCCCAGGAAGTGCAAACTTGGGAAGGCTGGGAGGGCCCCGCTGAAGAACGGGTGGAAAGGGAACCGCCATCCCAGCTACCCAGTTGGGCGCCCACTGGGCAGTGGGATTAATACAATCCGTGCCCTATCCAGCACTGACTCGGGGCTGCGGGGGGCATCGGACCGGCCCCATTTGCAGCTGATCACAATGCAGAGGTGCTCAAGATGCCCAAGGCCAAGGTGCCCATGTGAAACAAAGCAGGAGTGGCTGGTTTGTTTTCAAGATCTAGCATGCGGTCCAAATCAATGAAATAAAACACACATTTCTGGCCTCTTATTCTCTTATTCTTTTCCTGCCCCTCACCTCACCAGGGCCACAGAGCCCCCCCCCCCCCCCCCCCCCCCCCCCCCCCCCCCCCCCCCCCCCCCCCCCGCCCCGTCCCTTGTCCATCCCAGCCATGCTGAGCCTGGCCGCAGGTGCTCTCCCCGGGGCCTCAGGCAGAACTCTCCAGGCAGACAGGCAGAGAGCCCTGGCCGAGTCAGAAGACCCAAGTTCCGGTCCTGATTGCATCATTCATCTACCAATGCTCTTGGGCACAGTCCCTACAAGGCCTGTCATTCCGACCACAAGCGGCCCAGATGTTTTCCAAGGTCCCTTCCTGCTCTCCCGCTCCGAGGCTTCCCATCAGAGCGTGGCTAGCAGGCCAGGCACGCGGCGAGCTGCCGTGGGTTAGGACCAAAGCCGAGTGGCCACTCAGAGCCTGTCCCTTAACGCCCGCCACCTCGTGTCTCCCCCAGCCCTTCTCGATGCTGCCACTTGCTGTCGCGCTGATCTGGTCACCGGGCTGTGCAACGGCGGTTGTCCGGGATGGTGTCGACGTCGAGGATTCAGCAGCTTTCAGGAGGTAGAAGCCGCGGTGCCCCGTCCAGCACCGTCCCCAGGGCCCTGGGAGAGTGGCTGTGGGGGGCCCGCAGCCCCCTCGCCCCCACGGTGACCCTTCCCGGATGAGGGCCGCCCACAGCCACATAACTGGTGTAGTTTATGAAGCTGCTCCGGTTGCCTCGGGGTGGGCCAATCCTAAAGGGCAGTTTATGTTCTAGAAGCTCCCCCTTCTGTGGAGGAAGCCAAACCTCAATTTCACTTTTTTTTTTTTTTAGTTGAAAGAGAGTGGACAATGTTCTACCCATTTCAGGTGCACGATGTAATGATTCCACGAGTCACCAGGTGTGCTGGCCTCCCCCGCACTCCCCAGCTACCCCCGTCTGCGCCACAATGCCCACAGTGCCGCGGGCCATCTTCCCGGCTGTACTTTTCATCCCCATGGCTTACTCCTTCCCTATTGGCAGCCCGTACCTCCCACTCCCCTGCACCCATTTTGCCCATCTCCCTCTCCCCCTCCCTCTGGCAACCACAGTTTGTTCTCTAAATTTATGGCTCTCTTTTGGCTTTTTGGTGTGTTTCAAACCTAAACTTGACTTGAGACCACATCTTCGCTTGGCCCCAGCCCTTCGCCCTCGGAGCATTCTCCGAATAAATCACTTTCACAAGAGTATCTGCCTCAGGTCCTGTTTCTAGAGACTTAATCCAACACAGGGTGTTTTTCATAAATGAAAGTGAAATGCCATCAATGGGTAAGGGGAAATAAATTCCAAGATCCATTTTATTTTTTGTAAGGGAAAAAGAAAAGTCTGCCGTTAAGTCCTTTTGTGGGGGGTAAGAAGCAAAGACCAGCTTCCTGTTTGTCCCTGGAGGGCAGTAAGCTGAGTGGTTCCCTTCCCTGATATTGAAATTCCATTTTGCCTCATGTTTTTCCTAAACATCACAGGGGAGCTGAGAGCTCCCTAAATCAAGATCAGTCCCACTTTTTTACACGGCTCCCGTCTATGACCTACCTGACTCACGCCGGCAACCATATCCTCTTCTGATTGTGCAAGGGCAGCACCCCTTATGATGACACTCCAATAGTAAGTGTGGGGTTTTTCTTTTAGAAACCAGGCTGATCCATTTAGAGTCCAACTCAAAAGGGCTACAGAGGCCAAAACTCCCCCAACTCCCCCAGCCCACTGTAGCCACTCACGTCCGACTGAGGTGACGACTAAATCAAAACCGTCCCTAATGAAAAGCTCTCCCAGGCCTCTGAACTGTTGTCAGGCACATCCTTCCCATGTTCTCGCATGACTGTTAATGGCGCAAGCTCTGGAATCAACATGCTCAAGTTTGATTCCTGGCTCTTTCCTTTGGTGGCCGTGTGGCCTCACCTCAGTGTCCTCATGTGTCAGATTGAGGACTCACGAGGTATTAAGGCTTCAGTCCAAGGGATGAGCTGAGAACACAAGGTGTAACACATGGGAACGGTATTACCCTAATACCTAACCGCTCACTCACTGGAGGGCACTTGGGTCTCTAGCACTAAGCTGCTCTCTGTACCCGCATAGAACACGGAAGCACTTTTCACTCTTAAACACAAGGTTCAGCAGGATGCCCTCTGAAGGCCTTTCTGGATCTAAGATTATATGAGTCAAAACTACTGATGTAAACTTTGAACTCATTTCCAGGTCCTGGACTGTCCTGGGAACCAGGGTGTTTTCCTCATTTATCCACGAGAGTTGCAGCGTTGATAATTTTGTGTGTTGACCAGACTAGACCACAGGATGTCCAGATATTTGGTTAAATGAGATTCTGGGTGTGTCTGCATGGGCATTTCTGGGTGAGTTAAACACTGAATCAGGAGGCTCCCCAAAGTGCATGGGCCTCGTCCCATCTGTTGGAGGCCTGACTAGAGGAAGGGACGGTTTCCTCTCTCTGCCTATGTCCAAGCTAGTACCTCGGCCTTCTGCACTCCAGTTGGAACTTCACCACCTAATTTACAGTAAGACTGAAATATAATAAGACATAACATAAAATAAATCTATTTATGTCTCACCCCGGTGTCTAGGATACTGCTATATTAATTTGCAATGGCTACCATAAGAAAAAAGCACAAATTGGGTGACTTAAAGAAATTTATTTTCTCACAGTCTGGAGGCTGCAATTCCATGATGAAGGCTGGAGGCAGGAAGCACATCAGGAGGCGGGGTTGGCTTCTTCTTCCTCTCTCCTTGGTTGCAGACGGCTGTCTTCTCCTGTGTCTTCACGTTGTCGTCTCTCTGTGTGTGTCCATGTCTTAATCTCCTCTTCTTATAATGACACCAGTCATATTGGATTGGGCTCTACCTGACTGACCTCATTCTCTCTTAATTACCTCTTTAAAGGGTCTATCTCCAAATACAGTCTTTTTCTGAGGTACTAGGGATTCTGACTTCAACCCTAACCATATTCAATTCAACATGAATTTTTGGAGGACATAATTCATAGCAACAGCTTAATATATAGTAGGCATGCAACAAACATGTGTCAGACAAATGATAAAACTATGAGCATACCAATAGAAAAATAAGTGAAGTAAATACATGGGAAAATCACAAAAGAAAAACTCAACTGGACAGTAAATGCATAAAAATATGTCCAGTGTCACTGGAATCTCAGAAACACAAATTAAGCTGACACTGAGATATTATCATTGTGCCTATCAAAATGGCCAAGATGAGAAAGAAGAGACAATAGCCACACAGAGGAGTACGGATATGGGGAGCCCAGCTCTTTGCTGCCTGGCTGGTGAGAATGCACCTGGGAACACACCCTGGGCAAGGCGGCTTAGCATCTTTTTTTCTTTTTTTAAGTACTGCGTTCTGGAAGGTGAGCAGACATCCTTAAAGAAGTGACCTGAAGGGTAGGTCTTAGTCAAGTGAAGGAGGAGGGAGGAGCAAATAAGGCAGAGATAACAGTTCGTGTGAAGGCCTGGTGGCCAGAAAGCATAGTCCTTCAAAGAGGCAGGAGAGAAAGGAGGAAAGAGGCCCCATCACGCGGTCCTCTCCTAGACCAAGGTCAACGTGAATGTCATCTTTCTCTGCAAACACTATTGCATCAACGTCTACTTTCACGTCTAGTGCATCACCCCGGTTTATTTGCTTGATCGCAACTTCTCATTGTCTAAAGGGCCTTTATTTATATAATTTATTTAAATATCTGTTAATATATATATTTCTTCCTCCACTCAACAAGACTAAGAGATTGGTCTTTTTACCAATGGCAGGTGTAAGCCACCTAAAGGATTTGAGCAGAAGGTGATATGTAGGTCTGCACTGTAGAAAGATCATTCTAGCTACTGTGTGCAAAATCCTCTGAAGGCTGGAGGCAGGGAGCACATCAGGAGGCTGCTCGACAACCTGACCAAAGATTACAGTGACCAAACCAGTGGTGGAACAGTAAGGAATGAGAAAGTGGGTGGATGCTGGGAAAATATCAGAGTCAGCATCAAGAGACTTGCAATGTATTTGACCTTGGGAGAAGGGGTAGAGAAGGGAGTGAGTATGAATTCCATCTAGTTTTTGGCTGGAGGAGTTGAATGGTGGTAATGCTTTCCCAGGGCGTAAAAGAACAGGAGGAGAAGTTTGAGGGGAAGAGGTCAATTTCCATCCTAAGCACACTGAGTTTAAAGTACTAGGAGATATTCCCATGGAGAAGCCCTAGGAGGCAACATAGAGATATTATCTATATCAAGTGAAAAGTGGAAGCCAAGATCTCTAGTTAGGATGAAATGGCCCACAGAGGGTGCTGAGGCTACCCAGGACCTGTCTACACAGCCCCAAGCACTAGGGTCCTAAACAACATAAATCAAGGCCGGCCTCATGCGGCTTCTGGGACATAGGAGACATTACAGGATTCGTGGGGAGGCCACAACCATATGGAAGGTGAACATTGTCCTTACATAAGGCTGATTCTGAAAGATTTCACAAAGATTTTATGAAGTCCAAAAATGATAGTACAGTATCTTCTACAAAGGTGCTTCCTAGGGGCGCCTGGGTGGCTCAGTTGGTTAAACGACTACCTTCGGCTTAGGTCATGATCCCAGAGTCTCGGGATCAAGCCCCACATCGGGCTCCCTGCTCGTCAGGAAGCCTGCTTCTCCCTCTCTCACTCCCCCTGCTTGTGTTCCCTCGCTTGCTGTGTTTCTCTCTGTCAAATAAATAAATAAAAGTCTTAAAAAAAAAAAAAAAAGGTGCTTCCTTCATCCTAGCCTCCTCCCTTCCCAACACGGTAACCACACGATACAAATAGGAATGGGGGGAGGGTACCTTAAAGAAGAGGCAATTTTTTCTTTGTCATGTGTGTTGAAAACCCTTCCTCAGTTCATTGTTTATCTTTCGACTTACTGTGCGCCCTGCTGTTGCTGTTGCAGTATAATTGACAGATGACATTTTTAAAAAAGATTTTATTTATCTTAGTGAGAGAGTCAGAGTGAGAGAGAGAGCACAAGCGGGGGGAATGGGGAAGGGGAGAGACAGACTCCCCGCTGAGCGGGGAGCCTGACCCAGGGCTCGATCCCAGCACCCTGAGAGCATGATCTGAGGGGAAGGCAGATGCCTTGCCGACTGAGCCACCCAGGCTGCCCTGACAGATAATATTTTATTAGGTTCAGGTATATAACATCATGATTCAATATCTGTAGATATTGCAAAATGATCACACAAGTCTAGTTAACATCCATCACCACACATATTACAGAATTCTTTTTTCTTGTGATGAAAATGCTTAAGATTTACTCTTTAGCAGTGTTCAAATATATAATGCAGTACCAGTGACCCCAGTCGCCATGCTGTATACTATATCCCTATGATTTTTTTTGAGATTTTATTTTTTAAGTAATCTCCACACCCAACATGGGGCTCGAACTCACAACCCTGAGATCAAGAGACTCACACTCTACCAACTGAGCCAGCCAGGCACCCCTTACTTGTTTTTTGGTTGAAAGTCTGTACCTTTCGACTGCCTTTAACCACTTAACCTACCCTCCATCCTACACGTCTGACAACCATCACTCTGTTCTTTGTGAGCTTTTTTTTTTTAATTCCACATACATGTGAGATTATAGGGTATTTGTCTTTGTCTGTCTGACTGATTTCCCTGAGCATAATGCCGTCATGGTCCATCCATGTTGTCACAAATGGCATTCATTCTTCTTAATAGTTGGATAACACTCTATTTTATATATAGGCATACACCATATTTATTTATCTGTTCATCTATCCTTAGACACTTGGGCTACTTCCCTATCATGGCCATAATGCAGCAGTGAACACGGGGGTGCAGATATCTTTTCAAGTTAGTGTTTTTAATTTCTTTGGATAAATACCCAGGAATGGAATTACTGGATCATAGGGTAGTTCTGTTTTTAACTTTTTGAGAACCATCCATACTGTCTTCCACAGTGGCTGTGCTAGTTTGCATTCCCCCCAACGGTGCACGAGGGTCCCCTTCCCCCACTGTTTTTGGCATTGTTCATACACAAGAGTATACATATTTTCAGAAACCAAAATTAAGTCATCAACTATTTTCCTTGGGATTTTTTAGGTTAACCCTGGGGCTCCCATGTTCAATGAAACCCCCTTTTTCTTTGTTCTTTATAGGTCAGTCCTGAAGATTAAAAACAAACAAAAAGCACAAGAACTCACAAGGACAAGATAGGATCAGCGATATCTTAGGCGAAGAACTCTATTTTTTACATACACCAGGTATGGTTTGCTGTTCCACTGAGTTGTAAAAATTCAGTATCGTGTTGATTCAAGAATTAATTGTTACTGGGGCTCCTGGGTGGCTCAGTTGGTTGGGCAACTGCTTTCGGCTCAGGTCATGATCCTGGAGACCTGGGATCAAGCCCCACATCGGGCTTCCTGCTCGGTGGGAAGCCTGCTTCTCCCTCTCTCAGTCCCTCTGCTTGTGTTCCCTCTCTAGCTGTGTTTCTCTCTGTCAAATAAATAAATAAAATCTTTAAAAAAAAAAAAAGAATTAATTGTTACGGATGCAGGCATTCACAGGACACTGTGTCCTTTTTTTAATACCTCTCAGGAAAAAAATCAGGCATCACTAATCAGATCTATACATTGGCTTGTTTCAATTTTTGGACTGCATGAATGTTGGACTGGATTATGTTTCTTCCTTTGTACTAGAGGGTAGGACGCTCAGACCCAATCTTATTTATGCTTCCTTTAACAAAAAGTTTATCTTCCCAAAGCATGTGTTTGGGAATTAATATTTGCTATGCTTTTAAATTTTTTCTATCTTTTATTTCCCTTCCTCCAATTTATCTTTTTTTAAAACTTGTCTTTAATATAGCATATCAAATCCTTATTGGAACCAATATTTAGAAACAAGATTGAAGCAGTGATCAAAAACCTCCCAAAAAACAAGAGCCCAGGACCTGACGGATTCCCCGGGGAAATCTACCAAACATTCAAAG
This sequence comes from Spilogale gracilis, assembly GCA_004023965.1. NCBI lineage: Eukaryota > Metazoa > Chordata > Mammalia > Carnivora > Mephitidae > Spilogale > Spilogale gracilis. The sequence continues at coordinate 15,130 of PITA01000947.1, forward strand.
AAGAAATAACACCTATTCTCCTGAAGCTGTTTCAGAAAATAGAAACAGAAGGAAAACCTCCAGACTCTTTCTATGAAGCCAACATTACTCTAATCCCCAAACCAGACAAAGACCCATCAAAAAGGAGAATGTCAGACCAATATCTCTGATGAATATGGATGCCAAGATTCTTAACAAGATCCTTGCTAATAGGATCCAACAATACATTAAAAGATTATCCACCATGACCATGTGGGATATCCCAGGGATACAAGGGTGGTTCAACACTCACAAATCAATCAATGTGATACAACAAATCAATAAGAGAAGAGAGAAGAGACACATGGTACTCTCAGTTGATGCAGAAAAAACATTTGACAAAATACAACATCTGTTCCTGATTAAAACTCTTCATATACAATTCAAAGTATAGGGATAGAGGGAACATTTCTCAACCTTATAAAATCTATCTATGAAAACGCCAAAGCGAGTATCACTCTCAATGGGGAAAAACTGACAGACTTCCCTCTGAGATCAGGAACAAGATAAAGATGCCCACTCTCACCACTATTGTTCAACATAGTGTTAGAAGTCCTAGCAACAGCAATCAGACAACAGAGAGAAATAAAAGGTATTCAAATTGGCAAAGAAGAAGTCAAACTCTCTCTCTTTGCAGAATGACATGATACTCTACGTGGAAAACCCAAAATACTGTACCCTCAAACTACCAGAACTCATACAACAATTCAGTAATGTGGCAGGATACAAAATCAATGCACAGAAATCAGTTGCGTTCTTATACACTAATAATGAAAATATAGAAAGGGAAATCAGAGAATTGATTCCATTTACTATAGCACCAAAAACCATAGATACCTAGGAATAAACCTAACCAATGAAGTTAAGGATCTGTACTTGAGGAATTATAGAACACTCATGAAAGAAATTGAAGAAGACACAAAAAGATGGAGAAGAGCATCTTCCATGGAAGAGTTCATGGATTGGAAGAATAAATATTGTTAAAACATCTATACTGCCCAGAGCAATCTATACTTTCAATGCCATCCCGATAAAAATTCCACCAACATTTTTCAAAGCATTGGAACAAATAATCCTAAAATTCATATGGAACCAAAAAGACCCTGAATTGCTAAGGAATTGTTGAAGAAGAAAAACAAAGCTGAAGGCGTCATGTTACCTGATTTCAGGCTTTATTACAAAGCTGTGATCACCAAGAAAACAGCATGGTACTGGCACAAAAACAGACAAACAGACCAATGGAACAGAGTAGAGAGTCCAGATATAGAACCACAAATCTATGGTCAAATCATCTTCGACAAAGCAGGAAAAAATATCCAGTGGAAAAAAAGAGAGTCTCTTCAATAAATGGTGCTGGGAAAATTGGACAGCTACGTGTAGAAGAATGAAACTAGACCATTCTCTTACACCACACACAAAGGCAAACTTGAAATGGATGAAAGACCTCAACGTGAGGCAGGAATCCATCAAAATCCTAGAGGAGAACATAGGCAGTAACCTCTTAGACATCGGCCACAGCAACTTCTTTCAAGACACGTCTCCAAAGGCAAAGGAGACAAAAGCAAAAATGAATTTTTGGGACTTCATCAAAATAAAAAGCTCCTGCACAGCAAAGGAAACAATCAACAAAACAAAGAGGCAACCCACGGAATGGGAGAGGATATTTGCAAATGACACTACAGACAAAGGGCTGATATCCAAGATCTATAAAGAACTCCTCAAACTCAACATCCAAAAAGAAGATGATAACATCAAAAAATGGGCAGGAGACATGAAGAGGCATTTCTCCATAGAAGACATATAAATGGGGGCGCCTGGGTGGCTCAGTTGGTTGAGCGACTGCCTTCAGCTCAGAGCATGATCCCAGAGTCTCGGGATCAAGCCCCACATCGGGCTCCCTGCTCGGCGGGAGGCCTGCTTCTCCCTTTCTCACTCCCCCTGCTTGTGTTCCCTCTCTGGCTGTGTTTCTCTCTGTCAAATAAATCAACAAAATAAATAAAATCTTAAAAAAAAAAAAAGACATACAAACGGCTAACAGACACATGAAAAAATGTTCATCATCACTAGCTATCAGGGAAACTCAAATCAAAACCACACTGAGATACCACCTTACACCAGTCAGAATGGCCAAGATTAACAAGACAGGAAACAAGTGTTGGAGAGACTGTGGAGAAAGGGGAACCCTCTTACACTGTTGGTGGGAATGCAAGTTGGTACAGCCGCTTTGGAAAACAGTGTGGAGATCCCTTAAAAAACTAAAAATAGAGCTACCTTATGTTTATTTATCCCAAAGATACAGATGTAGTGAAAAGAAGGGCCATATGTACCCCAATGTTCATCGCAGCAATGGCCACAATCGCCAAACTGTGGAAAGAGCCAAGGTGCCCTTCAACAGATGAATGGATAAAGAGGATGTGATACATATATACAATGGAATACTATACCTCCATCAGAAAGGATGAATACCCAACTTTTGTAGGAACATGGACCGGGTTGGAAGAGATTATGCCGAGTGAAATAAGCCAAATAGAGAAAGTCAAGTATCACATGGTCTCACTTATTTGTGGTGCATAAGGAGTAATACAGAGGACAGTAGCAGAAAGAAAGGAAATGGGAAGTAGGGTAAATGGGGGAGGGAGATGAAACACAAGAGACTCTGGACACAGAAACAAACTGAGGGTGTTGGAGGGAAGGGGGTGGGGAAGATGGGTGAGCCTGGTGGTGGGTACTGAGGGTACATATGGCATGGAGCACTGGGTGTGGGGTATAAACAATGAATCTTGGAACACTGAAAATAAATAAATTAATTTAAAAAAATCCTTATTGAAAGGGGGTGGGAAAGGGGCACCTGGGTGGCTCAGTCAGTTAAGCATCCAACTCTTGATTTTGGCTCAGGTCATGATCTCAGGGTTGGAAGATCGAGCCTGGAGTAGGCTCTCTGCTGACCTGAAGCCTGCTTGGGATTCTCTCTCTCCTCTGCCCCTCCCCTCCACTTCCTCTCCCCTTGCCCACACTCATGTGTACTCCTTCTCTCAAAATATAAGGGGTGGGGTGGGGTGGGAAAGATAAGAATGGGGGGAGTAAAAGGGAAAGACAGAGCAGGGGAGGGGGGTAAGGAACAAACTCTCCTAAGTCATGCACTTGGCAATCCACATCCATTATTTATATTACCAAATTACATTTAATTTCACCATGGGGTTCCTTCATGTAGAATTCCCTGAAAACATTTACATTTTCATTTTCTTTAATAAAAAGCACTTTCCCATAGGCACAGTATGTCTCCAACACATCCGCTATGTAAAGCAAATTTGATCTGTATTGCAAAAGAGTTTTACCCAGGTCCAGCAACATCTGTATGTAATGGGACGAACTCAGCTCCACGCTGAACTTGGAGTCTCCTCTGGTTGTTTCTCTTTGTCTATCCTAGCTGGCCGTGCGGTGAGGTGTCTGAGTGTCAGCCCGCTCTCCTACACTCATATTCCTTTCCATCTTCACTGGCATCAACCCAAAGTATCAGAGGCAAAGCAGATAAGAACTGTGTCTCCATTCCCCGGGTTTTATCACCATGTCACATTGACTCCTTCTCTCCCAAACAATTCCAGTTATATTCTCACTGCTATTCAGCAAAAATATACGGAGTACATCTGTGCAGTAATCTCTCTCTCTTAGACACACACCCATTCACACACTTTTAACCACGATGTATATCTTATTAACATTTCCAGGTCAAAATTTAAAAATATAAATATGGGGGGCGTGCCTGGGTGGCTCAGTCAGTTGAATGTGCATCTCTTGATTTCGTCTCAAGTCATTTCAGTGTTGTGGGGTTGAGCCCTATGTCAGGCTCTATACTCAGTGGGGAGTCTGCTTGGGATTTTCTCTCCCTCCCCCTTTGCTCCTCCCCCCACTCATGTGTGTGCTCTTTCTCTCTCTAAAGAAAATAAATCTTAAATATATATATATAAACCTTGGTCTCCTTATATCCATTACGACGGCTACTGTAACAACAAAAACAGGGGGGAAAAGACAGAAAATAACAAGTGTTGGCAAGGATGTGGAGAGATCGAAACCCTTGTGAACCACTGGTAGATTGGTAGAGCTGTAGTGGAAAATAACATGGAGGGTCCTCAAAAAATTTAAAACATAACTACTATATGATTCAGCAATCCCACTTCTGGATATATACCCAAAAGAACTGAGAGCAAGTTCTCAAAGAAACTTGTATATCTATGTTCATGTTAGCATTATTTACAATATAGCCATGAGAACAAGCTAAGTGTCCATCAACACTTGAGTGGATAAAGAAGATGTGGTATATCTATCTATCTATCTATCTATCTATCTATCTATATGCACACACACACAAAATGGAATATTATTCAGCCTTTTTTGGGAAGGACTTTATTTATTTATTTGACAGAGAGAAAGAGCAAGAACACAAGTGTGGGGGCGGAATAGGAGAGGGAAAGCAGGCTTCCCGCTGAGCAGGGAGCCCAATGTGGGGCTTGATCCCGGGATTTGAGGATCATGACCTAAGGAGAAGGCAGATGCTTAATGACTGAGCCACCCAGATGCCCTGGAATATTTTTTAGCCTTTAAAGAAGGAAATTCTGGGGCACCTAGGTGGCTCAGTCATTAAGCGTCTGCCTTCAGCTCAGGTCATGATCCTAGAGTCCCAGGATTGAGTCCCGCATCAGACTCCCTGCTCGCCAGGAAGCCTGCTTCTCCTTCTCTCACTCCCCCTGCTTGTGTTTCCTCTCTAGCTGTGTTTCCCTCTGTCAAATAAATAAATAAAATCTTAAAAAAAAAAAGGAAGGAAATTCTGTCATATGTTACAACATGGATACACCTTGAAGACATTACATTCAGGAAAAAAATCCAGTCACAAAAAGAGACTTACTATATGATTCCATAGAGTATGAGGTATCTACAGTAGTCAAATTCATAGAGACAATGCAATACATAGAGAAAATACAACAGCGGTTGTAGGGGCTAGAGGTCAGGGGAAATGGAGAGATGTTGTGTAATGGGTATAGAGTTTCAGTTTTGCAAGAAGGAAGAGTTCCAGAGATTTGCTGCACAACAAAGTAGTTGAGACTACAGAGCACATTTAAGAAAGGTAAGATGTTTCAAAATGGATCACAGACCTAAATGTGAAATGCCAACTCATAGAAAATAACATAAGAGAAAATCTAGATGACTTTGATGACTTTCTAGATATGACACCAAAGGCACAATCCTTGGAAGAAACAATAAGCTGGATTTCATTAAAATTAAAATGTTCTCCTCTGTGAAAGATAATGTCGACAGAATGAAAGATAAGGCACAGAATTGAAATAAAAGTATTTACAAAAGACACATCTGACAAAGTGTGGTTAGCCAAAATGTACAAAGAACTCTTAAAACTAACAATAAGAAAACAAACAACTTGATTAAAAATTGGGCCAAAGACCTTAACAGACAGCTCACCAAAGAAGATATACAGGTGTTAAATAAGTACGTGAAAAGGTAATCCATGTTAAACGTCATCAGAGAGAGACAACTTTAAAAAACAGTAAATACCTCTATATAATTATTAAAATGGCTAAAATCCAGAACACTGACAACCCCAAATGCTAATGAGAATGTGAAGCCACAGACACACTCATTCACTGTTGGTGGGAATACACAACAGTATAGCAGCTTTTCAGGACAGCTCGGCAATCATACCAAAAGAAACATACTCTTACTATATGATCCAATAGTCACACTGCTTGGTATTTACCCAGAGGGGTTGAAAACTGACGCCCACACAAAAATCTGCACACTGGTGTCTGTGTGGTTTTGTTCATAATGGCTCAAACTCAGAAGCAACCAAGATGTCCTTTAGTAGAAGAAGAAATAAACTGCGGTACATTCAGACAATAAAATATTATTCAGTAACTTTATTATTTGTAAAAGATTTATTGGAGAGACAGCGCCCAAGTATGGGGAGGAGGAGAGAGAGGGAAAGAGAGAGCAGCAGCGTGGAGCCCAATGCGGGGCTTGAGCCCACAACCCAGAGATCATGACCTGAGCCAAAATCAAGAGTCAGACACCCAACTGACTGAGCCATCCAAGTGCCCCTATTGAGCAACTTTAAAAATGAGTTCTGAAGCCATGAAAAGAGATGAAGGAAACTTAAATGCATGTTACTGAGTGAAAGAAACCCATCTGAAAATGCTGCATATAGTATGATTCCAACTCTATCACATTCTGGGAAAGGCAAAAGTATGGAGACAGTAAAAAGATCGATGGTTGCCAGGGGTCAGGAGAGGGAGGGATGAGTAGGAGGACCATAGAGTATTTTAAGGCAGTGGTATTGTTCCTTATGATACTGTAATGATTGTTACATGTCCATATATTTCATCCAAACCCACAGAACATACACCAAGAGTGAACCCCAATGTGAACTATGGACAGTGGATGATAACAATATGTCAGTGTGGGTTCATCAATTGCAATAAATGGACCCCTCTGCTGGGGGATGCTGATAGGGATGGAGGTTGTGCATGTGTAGATCAAGGAGTATATGGGAACTCTGCTTTGCTAGGAACCTAAAACTGCTCTTAAAAAGTAGTATATTAAAAACTAATAATCAAAGAAGTGGTTAAGATGGTAAATTTTGTTATGTGTTTTACTACATTAAAACAACACTTGTTGGGTCTCTAAGGGACTAAACTATCAGTTTGAGACATTCAAAATTTGACTTCCATGAGAAAAGATAAATTGGGGTTTTGGGGCACCTGGCCGGTCAGCAGACATGCTACTCTTGACCTCAGGGTTGTGAGTTTGAGCACTACGTTGAGGGTAGAGTTCACTTAAAAAAATAAAAAATAAAAAATAAATAAAGTTTGTGTTGGCAAATGTCAATATCAATAAACCCACATATTGTAGTTTAAAAAACCTGATTAATTATATGCTCATTCAAAAAGCTGAAAACAACTTCATTCAGTAGCGCTATCAGTTTGTTTAGGACATTAAGCTCTGAAATGTTAATTTGTCCTGTGCAGCTCCCGGCTCCCCACCTTTGTGAATCACGAAGTGTCCTTCCCTGCCCTCACCTATCCCAGCCGGCCCTCGAATCTCTGATGCGTATCCGTCACACTGAGCCCAATTCCATGAAACTCCTTACAGATACAGGGAGACAAGAAGACTTCATCTCGGGGCTTCCGATCTCAGAAGTACACTGGAACGGCTTAGTTTGGGACAGAGCCCGCATCGGGAGGGGTTCAGCTGGGCGTTGCGCTTCGATCCTTGGAGTACTAAGATACCACCGTAAGCGGAAAGAGAGGGCGAATTCCAAGTTCCCTTCTGCTTCCATAATCGCACTGAAATCCATCTGCCAACACACCTCTCCCTCTCTTTAAAAGGATCGATTTATACCTTTATTAAGTTCTTTTACGATAGTTTTGGTAGAGTCTCAGGAGGGAGACGAGATGAGTGTTTGTAAATACAACTCCTGCAGCTCTGATGCTCTTTGATACTGTGCGTGTACACGTGTGTGCACGTGTGGGTGTGTATGCATGTGGGCACACGTTTCAGAATGTGGCAGGCAAGCAAGTTGCTCAGGAAGCCGCTGTGGAAACTTTGTATTTCAAAGGTAGAGACTTACCTCAACGATTCAAGTGGACTGTCTGTGAGGTGGTAGAGGCCAGCCTTTGGTGGGAAAAAGGAAGTGGCCCAACCTCAGGGACAGTGGACCCCCTGAGCCTGAAGGAGGAAGGGCTAGTGAGTCTGGAGGAGAGCGGACACCTGAGTCCCACTTGTGTATGACTGAATCCAGCTTTGTATATTTAGTCACGGCCAAACTTTATTTCAGGAAAGCACGAGTGAAATCACTTAATATAATTTGCCACACTAACATATGAGGGAAAACGTCTTTTCTCGACAGATGCAAAAAATGTTTTCGGTGGAAGTCAGAGCCCATCGGTGGCACACATTTTTCCCCTGTTTTTTAAAAATAGGCATGTGTATGTAAGTTGACATAAATAGCATCCTGTCATAAATCTGTTTTAGGCGCCTGAACCCCCCTCTCCCTCCCCTTCACTTACATCGGGGCCTCCCCATCCACGTGTCCCCTTAGTCCTTTTTCTCCAAAGTCAAGCAATGTCATACACACTCCATGCACCATGCTCAGAACGATCGCACCCCCAGCAGGCACTATCCAAAAAGGTCTTCTTTTGGGGGCATCGGGGGCTTAGAGACTGAGGTACCACCAAGAAATCTTGAGGTTTTGACTTCTGTCATTAAAAAAAAAAAAAATGTCAAAAAGAAAACAGAACAAAACCCTGTCCTTTGTCACCTCTCACCTTCATCTCCAACTTCTCTATTATATCCCTTCCATAAATATTTAAATACGGTCAAATTTGTTTCATCTTTAAAAAACAAAAGCCCTTCCACCTCCCACGCTCTATCCCGTTACCATCCTATTGCTTTCTTGTTCTCTGTGGCACATTTTCTTCCTCTTCTCACTCAGCAAAGTGTCTGGTCCAGCTCCCATTCCCTGCCATCTTTGAGTCTGTGGTCCCATCAATGACGAACCCAATGGTCCCCGTCAATGTCGAACCCAACCAACTGCTGTGCAGCCCCTCACTTAAACTCATTCTAAAGCACATGGCACAGCAGCTCTATAAAAATGCTCTTCTCCCTGGTCCCATGGCCTGATTTTCCTTCCAGTTTCTGTCTCTTCAACCTCCTCCTAGTTTCTCCTCTACACAAATCTTTAAAAGCACATGCTTCTCCCTCTGCCTAGAATATTCTCTGCCTTTCCCCTCAGCGGGTTGCAGCTCAGAGTCCCTAGAGCATGCAGGCATGGTCTAAGGCCACCTCCTCTGCTCCCTCACATTTGTTCAAGTCCCCATGTCACAGGCTCTAAAAGTGTTCACTTACACTCATTATAATTTGTATAGTTTTTTATGTTCACTTTTCCTGCTAGATGGAAAGTTCCATTACCTGTTCTATTTAGTCATAGATGACATTCGTCTTTCCTCATGGTGACCCTGCACCAGCACTTCTTTCTATGTTGGAACAATCAAGCACTTTAGGAATCCTGGCGCAAGAGGGAAGGAACACAAAAGACCATCCCCAGCTCTGCTCACTCTCCCAGCCCCTCCTGCAGGTAGGACAGACAATGCCCCCCTCGACACACCCTTAACAGATTTGGGCTCAGGAACCGGTAACACCAAAGGAAAGGGGAGGCACACGTGTGTCCTTCAGGCGGAAGCAGTGGTGGTGTCTCTGGGTGCAGACGCAGCCCTGGGGAGGCAGCAGGGGCCGCCCAAGGAGGTCCTGGGAATGGAACCCAACAACGCTGGCCTTTGTGTCCAGCAGCTGCCCTCAGTGCTGTGGGGTGGCTCTCCAGTCCTCTCATGGGTTCTGTCGCTTATAATCGACTTTTTAATAGACACTACGGCACCAGAGTGGGCCTCTACCGGAATCTACTCGTCGGAGTTGGCCAGTACAACACCCGTAAGTCCCGTGTCCCAGAGGAGCCCCTGACACACGGCGTGAACGCTCGCTGGCTTAAAGAATCCGTGGAACAGGAGGTTCCTGGGTGCCCTCGTGGACTGCGGAGCCCTTATTCTTACACAAAATCATTTTTAAAACTCCCGTTCTCCTTAACATGTAAATGGAAAAAATCAAAATATTGAACCAGGTTGGAAAATACTGCATTGGTTGATATTGAAAATTCCTCAAAGACTGCACCCACTACATGACCATGATTTCTCTCCTCACTGGAAAAAGGTCACACCCACCAAATAGTTGGCCCAGCAACCAAGGAGCATGTACTGTGTGAGGCATAGTTCACTTGGAGGCGTCACCTAATTGCAGACTAGAACCCAAAGGGACCCAGGAGCTTTTCTTCGAAAAAGGACGCAGGGCGCAAACCTGGTTCATTTACCGAACCTAGATTTTCTCTTCTGTAAAGCCCAGGAAACAACTACCTCAAATGGATTGTTCTGAGATTGAAATCGGAGAATGTTAAGACCTCCGAGGTCCATGTCTGGCCCATGCTTAGCACTCCCTCCATGTTTCCAAGTTTTCTCCCTCCCACCCTGCCCCTCTCTCCTCACCCGAAGCAGTGATCTGTTTATTAAATCATATGGCAAGTGTGGCAATGTTTAGGAAAGCAGTGGTCCTGACAGTTTGTCATGCTATCCTCACCCTGGATCACAACGCCCCCCAAAACCTGGATTTTGTGGCAACAACATGGTACCATTTCTAAAAGCATAGATGAAATGAAGATTAACTTTCAGAAATGGTAAAATTGTGTACGAATTTCCTTTTTCAGATTTATTCATGATGCCCAATCTAGTGGTACGCAAATGGATAGCTTGAAGCTCAAAAGTCTGCCTCTACCCAAGGATCAGTGGTGTTGCCGAATGTAGCAAAGGGCACCGCGCTGTCAACGCTGCCCACGGCTTGATCCCATTCTGTTTATTTCCCACATCTACTGGTAAAACCGTTGACAAGTATTTTCAAGAATATTAATGGTTGTGTAACATTTGGTAGGAAGCTGTGATTTTTCAGGATATAAATTGATATTGCAGAATTATTTTGAGAAAACTAAGACACCCCAGATGCTTGATTTAAAAAGAGATTGGGGCCCTGGAAAGTGCTTTTGCTTTGAACTGGCATCCTGTCATTTATTAATGGTAGGATGCGGGCTAATTATTCAATGCCTCTGAGCCTCGGTTCCTTAGGCAGTAAAACTGCCTATAAGACTCTATTAACTGAGAGCGACCACAATGCTCAGCAGAAAGAAAATCCCCAACAGATGGAGTTTTTCTCCGGAGGCAGTGGAGATAAGTCATAGGAAACCGGCCCCACCTTTCTCTGCAGGCTGAACTTTAGTCCAGACATCTCCCACGTGCAGCCCTCTCACTGCAAGACATCTAATTCAATCCCACCCCATAAACAAGGTTCCCTGGCAAAAATCAATCAGTCCTCTGTTTAATGTCATGCTAGCCAACTCTACAGTACCCCAATCCCATTATTAAAACAAATGGCCACGCAGAGTGGTTTTTGCATGTGACAATTCTAATAAAAAGACTCACTGGGCACCCACTCAGCCGGGGCGAAGAGAAGATTCTGGGTTTAGCCAGAATCGTAAGTAATAAATCAATTCAACTTGTCACTTTGGGAGATTTCAGGTGTCTGTGAGTCCTACGCTTTTCGTTAAATGTTTCTTAAACATTTTCCTCTTCTGTTTCAAAAATAAAACTTCAAAAATCTGGTGCCATTGTATGCAACTTTTCTTAACAGTTCAATCCTTCCTGATTCCTGGGTTATTTCAAAATACTGCATCTTGCTATTCCACTTCAGGTAAATTAAACTAGCCCAAAACTAGGTTGGTTTTTCATGTTTTTTTTTGTTTTGTTTGGTTTGGTTTGGTATCAAAAATAAAATTAGTCATTTTCAGTATTTTTAGCATGCATCACATGGTGGGCATCGTGTCAGTTCTGTGATGGTGGGAGACGAGCAAGATACGGCTCTTGTCTAGAGGACCTCGGAGCCTATCAGGAAAACAGACAAGTGCAAAAAAATCGTAATTCAGGGCAAATGGGGGTAAATGCCAGATGCTGTGGGGGATTACTGGAGAGGCACCTAACCCAGCTGGTGTGGGGGTGTGTGTGATGGATGGCAAGAAGGCTTCCCAGAGGCTGAGCCGCTCATCACTCGGGGAGGCAGCGGTGGGAACCGTGGGGAGGGAAAGCTGCAGATGAGCAGGGTCTGGCAACAACTTCAGGAACTTTACCCTCAGGACAATGGAAAAGCATTTAATGGTTTCAAGTGACGGTGATATGATCAGGGTTTAATTGCATTTTACTTCCCACACAGATGGGAGGGGCAAGGAGCGGGTGACAATGCCAAGCAGACTCCCGATGAGCAGGAACCCTGGACCTGGGGGCTCGATCCCACGACCCTGAGATCATGAGCCCAAACCAAGTCAGACCTAAACCATCTGTACCACCTACGCACCCCTTGATTTAAATTTCGGAACAGTTACTGTGGCCGCTTAAAAGTACAGAGCCCTAGAGACCAGCTGGGAAGCTCTCACAGTGACCCAAGAAAGGCTAGGGGCGGTGGCCTGGATTGAGGCGGCAGAAGGTGGGAAGCAGCAGCTGGAGATACTCTGAAGGAAGAAGTAACAGGCCTGGTGACTTCCGTGGGTGCAAGACTGGCAAGTTTCTGGTTTGGGCAGTTGAGGGGATTCTTAGGCTCTTCACAAAGGACGTAAGAAGAGGGGTACATGGAAGGAAAGAGTAAGAGAGATGGGGAAGACAAGTTCAGGAGGTGCTAAACAGCCGAGTCTACCGGGTAGTTGGACAGAGGGTCGGGAGGCCAGCACATCCCTGCCTTAGTCAGAGCTGCGGGCATCACCCGCGTTCACCTTTCGGTCAGTGACCCCTATCCCTGGCTGTGCATCAGAATCACTTTGGAAGCACTTAAAAAACAAACAAACAAACAAACAAGCCCTGTCATTTCTTTATTAAATATACTGACATTTTCCCCGTACTCAGGCCGGGAGCGGAGGACAGGAAGATGTCGAGGTGGAGCGCAGGTAAAGTCCACCGAGGCTGGGCAACGGGAGTTTTGAGTGTTTGTTTCATGAGCATTTCAAAACATGATACAAACTGCAGAAGAGGTAGGTGTGACTTTACTAAGTGGTAACCGAATAATTTTAATACGATCTGTACTCCCCTCACCCCAATTTCCAACCCCATTCCACTTAAGCAAACTTCAAATTTGCATTTCGAAGTCTAACAATTGATCGGGAGCTTAACCACCCATTAGTACTTATTCTAAAACCTCTTGAAACACACCCAAAAGCTCATTTCAGTTATTTATAAAACTTGATACTAATAACTTCTGATGAGCTGTCTTCTCAGCTGCAGAAATGCAACCTTTGTCAAAACTTTTCCCTTGATTTGAATGCATAAAGTGGCCAATTTCATATCCTTTATATTTGTATCTCTACCATCCCAAAGTAAGAAATAATAGTGAAGCAGAGGACATCTTTACGAACTGTTCTCCACATTATAAACCAAGATTTCACTACATTTTATAATTAGTCTACACAAGTGTTACTTGTGTAACCACAAGTGGTTAACACTTTGAACTTCTACTCCTCATGGGAGGGGAAGAGGTACATCCCAGGGCTAAAACACATGAAAGTTAAAATGTCTCGAATGGGGCCTGCTAGTTTATTGAAGATTATTAATCATCTGATTTGGAATGTTAGCTCACCCAAACCTAGAAGTTAGAGCTTTTCCCCTGAATTCTGGTTATCTTGGGCTGTTTACCAAGAGGCATAAAGGAGACATTTAGAAAAAACATACCATTCTTGTTCCATTACCACATATGAAGTATCATTTCTAGGATTCTGTAATATCTATACCTAACTCAGCCATTCTCAATCCTTTCTAGACTGAACTGTAATTTACTAAGAGCAGTGACAGAATTAAAAGGCCCCAAGAGATCATTCAGTCCAAGCTGAGGCAGCTGAAGCTCAAAAGCATCAGATCGACAAGGCTGAAAGCGTGCAGCCTAGTGTGGGCCAGCTGCACTGATGCTTTTGGCTATACTGGAGAATACTGGCAGGAGCGATCATAAGACTTCAAGAATCTTAGCTTTAGTTCCAGTCTCCTTTCAGATCAGGAGATATCGACAGAGAACAATCCCATCTTCCTTCCACATCTACACCATCTTTGTCTTAAAAGACCTGTTTTTTATGGAAAGAACAGTCTATTAGACTTGGATTTCCTCAACTCCTCAGTCTTTTGCTAAAAGACCTCTTTTGACCCTTGCTCGCTTACCTCTCCGCTTCCTATCGTGAATGTTTAGGTTTGTGTGATGGCTCCAAAAGTCCTTCTTCCCCTTTCAAAGGTCAGCCTCCCCTCTGAGTCCTTAAGACGTCCCTACTACTCCCTTCAGGGTCTCACTCCAGTATTTTTCTGCTCCCTTGTGTCTTTAATATTTCCTTTCGTGCTCTTCTGTTAGCTCTACTCCTATCCTATATCCGACTTAAGTAAACAATCCCACCATCCAGTCTCCTCTGAGAAATCTTCCCTTCCTTTTCTCCATCTCCAGATTAGAGAAAAGCCAGCACTTTCTTACATGCTAGTCTCTCACTGACTCAATACAATCTTGCCTGGAACCCCTCTTTTGCTCCTACAGAAAATGCTCTTGCAAGGAACAGTGGTGATTCAACAACCAAAATCAAAAGGTTCTCTCTTCAATTTACCTCCTTAGCCACTGAATCTGACAGGACCGGCCACCTCCTCCACTTTGAGGGTGGTGGCCTCCTACCATACTATTCACATCACTCACCTTTTTGAGTTTCCCTTCTGCTCAATCTTCAAATGTTGGACTTCACTGCATTCTCCTTTCCTCCTGGTCAAATCTTCAATTAGTATGTAATACACATGCGTAAATGCCTCCGTGTCTCTTCCTCTCTAAAATCATCTTCTCACCACTGACTTCAGTTTTCCCTCAGACCTTCATTATCTCCCCTGGCCCACCTGTCCCAGCCTTGGGGTTCTCCCTTGGGCAGGCCCTATTCCTTCCCTAGAGAATCAATTGATCTTCTTGCCTGATACTCTTCTCACTCTTTCAGGATCATCCACAACTTCATCTTTAGTCATTTGCCTGCATTTAACCCCTCAAAGACATCCCACTAACTGTATAAATGAGTTCAACTCCCAGAAGAGCATCTAAATCTCAACCTGGTTCAACACTAAACTATACTTTCAATTTCCTAATGACCTTCCGCTCTTTCTAGAATATATTTTTCACATGTCGGTTCATGCCATTCCTTTATAGGCACACACTTGATTCCCTTTCACACGTGCTGAACGAGTACTTATTTCTCTCTCTGTATATCACCTCTTCTGTAAAAAATACCCTGATGCCATCTGGCAGAACGAAAGTCCTGAATGATCTGGCCCCATCATGCTTCATACACACTTCTCCAAGAAAGAATTACTATTTTGTGGTGATGGTCTCCCTGTGAGTCGGGAAGTCAGGAGGACAGGAAAAGCATTCGTTCCCATGCACTTGCACACTGTTAGGCCCTCAAGCATTTGAGGAACTTAGTGATGGAAAACTGCTGTGTAGGCAGATGAGGCCTCATCTCGAACTCCCAAGCCACGCACATGACATAAAATGATAAGCTGACAGAAGAAGTTTTGTGAGAGCTTTAATGGCACAAAATGTTTATAGCTACAAGTTATACATGTCTTGTAAACTGTATATAATGATACAAAGTGCTAACTAAATAGATGAAGAATGCATAATCACTTTGGCTCAGTTAATTCCAATAATTTCAACAACTGGTTCACTTAAGAATTCATCCGACTGGCTAAATCTCCAATTTTCACTTTTTAGAATAGTAAATACTTTTACTGCAAAGTAACTTGTCGCAAGTTCAATGTGCAAGGTCGTGCAGTTTTGCTCATGATTCTATTTACAAGTATTTTTATAGCCAGTTTTCATCAAGAAAAATGAAGCCTGCCTTTTCATCCCCAAATTGTAAACAGGTATAAAGCTTTTTAAACATTAATCTTAAAATGTCAACTGTTAATTGTCGAAGTCTCCTCTTCAATCAAGCAATCTGTTTCTGTTCGTCACAAATCTGGGTAGGAGCATGAACAATGTATTCCACATGTTAGAGCTATCAATAAATACTGCCTGATTTCATCTTAGGACAAGTTTTACTGTGATAGTGTATTTATGTTTTAAGTAATAGTCCAAAATTTCACAGATATTTTAAGAAAAAGAGAACTAAATTTATTTCCAATGTTGAAAAAAATCATAAATATACCCAAGTTCAACCACACTACTGACAGAATTGCTACAGAATTTCAAAGGAGGGCAATGTGTTATCTGTAAAAAACGTTGCTCTTATTTTAAGGTTGATTTTACTTTTCCCTCCCGGGACACCAGCTGTAATTAACCACGAGCGGCATACTATAGCGGTTTAACGGTTTCGTTCTTTGAACTTTATCAGTCTTTCCAATTTTACTCAGGCTTTTCAAAATCAGTGGGCCGTCAGATTCACTTTCTTTCCAAAGAAATCCAAGTATGAACACTTGAAATAAACAGGTTACAGAAGGCAAATCAAGTGTTACCAGGTTTGAGAATAAGCTAGAAACAAGGTATAATAAAAAGATATCCAAAATTATTTAGGCATCAAGTGCTAGAAAGAAAACATAAAATGATTCAGAAAACTATTCTGGATATATCCTCTTTCTTAAAGATAACCAGCTATGTTCATGAAAAAAGATAGTCAGAAATTAACTTTTCTGCTTAATCGGTAGGTTATTTTCCACTATAACACGTCCATTTTACAAAACTTGACATAAAAGACAAGAGAGTCTCTGCAAACTGGCAAATCTGGTCGCCAGTGTTCTTACCCAAGGCAAACCTGATGCACTTTATTTAATGAATAGATGGCCAGTTTTAAAATTAACAATGGCTCTCTAAATAGTTAAGAGTAATGTCTACACCATAAACAGTAATTATGTATATATAAAACATATAATAGTAATCCCTTCAGAGTCATGCTAGGTGTTCCAAAATCCAATAAATCTACCTGGAGTCACTGGTAATCCTGCTGCTTTCTAACAGTTTGGTCCAAAAGCTTCACATTTGAGAAAGGAACAAATAAAGAGTCAAGAGTCTGTCACTGAAGGAAGCTGCTGAGCGCTCTGGAAGGAAGGGCGGGGTCGGGCCCGACTGAGAAGACGGCCCCGGGAGAACAGGACCCGCACCCGCACGGTCTCGGGCACCACCTCGGGAGGCTTGTGCACGTAAACAGTAAAAAGGGGCAGAGCCAAAGAAAACAAATGGCATCTTTTCAGAACTTTGTCAAGTGTTCCCACACCCCAAGTCCGGTTTTCAAAGTTGCACAAGTGCTTGGAATCACTCTGAAACAATTCTCTTCAGAGTTTAAAGGCTTCAGAGTATAAGTGGCGCTTCCTAGAACAAGAAGCCTGTATTTATACCACAAATTGGAACTCATTCCAAAGCCCCTTCTTAGAAAAGAATTAAAAACAAAAAAACAAACAAAACTTAAAGTCATGAAAAATTCACATGCAGCTAAAGCTAATAAACAAAAATACCAAAAACATACAAATTCCCAAAGCAATTTCATAAAGTTCTAGGCCTGAGACGTTCCTTAGGAGAAATAAAGATTCTACACCATAGAAAACCCGGCATTACAACGTACTAGTATTAAAATCTGCTGATGTAGTTTAGTTCTTATTCTGCTTTATACCCATCACTTATGTAGCCGGCCTCCTATAAATTAAAAGGCGCCATTAGGAGGCCGTTTAGACAAAACATGGCTCCAAAGCTTGTTTAAAATAATTTTTTATTGCCCACGATTTTTTTTCTTGTTGTCTTTTTTTTAATTTTCTTTTTTAATAACTATAAATTCAAGCTTAGTGAAGCTTGCTTTGTCTTGGAAAAAAACAAAACAAAACAACAAAGCTGTTCTATCATTTGCTAACCTGATCTCATTTGAAGAGAGAGAGATGGTAGTTATCTTGCAAGAGTAAAATTTATACCATGAATGATGCAGGTCTAAATCTGGTGGCACTAAAAGGAGACGATAGCATTGTTGACAAAATTATAATCTGCTGGTGGCGTTTGCGGAAAAGAAGCCCTTGCAAATTTCTAAATAACAGTAAACTCTGTTAGGAAATTCTAAAGTGTCTTACAGGCCAAAAAGGGAATGAGGTTAGTAAAATGCCTCAACAGAGTTGGAATAAAATACTGGATTTGAGAGTTACTGGAACTTGGATATGTAAAAATCAGGGGGTAGGTTGGGTCATGCTTACAATGGTCTCAAGTTCAAATAAACTACTGTGACAATACACTTCACGGGTCACACGCTTTTCCGCGGCTGGTCTTTCCTTCAGTAGGTGCTGGCAGAAGGTGTGCTGAGTCGCTTTCCAATATAGATGCTGAAAGGAAACAGAGCACATCGTGTCTCATCAGTGTCGACGGCTGCATGCCAGCTGCCCACAGGCCGGGCTGCTCTTCACAACCCCATGTTGTCAAAGACTCCATGGCTGAATGTGCACAGTTCCCCCACACCCTGAGATCACTGCTGCCTTACTTAAAGCTGGTCACCAGCCAGCCAAACTGGTTCACGTAATTATGTCTACTCATGAGGCAGGACTGGACAGCACAGGGGCAGCGATGAGATGAAGCGAAACCAGAGAGAGCAGATCCTGCCAACGGACAAAGGACAGCCGACTGCCTTTGACATGTTCCCTTAGAGTCGGCAGCGATCCTACCAGCACTCCACACACAATAGTCATAGGCCAAACTACAAAGCAGCCAGTGCTTTACAGTGGGCTCTTAATTAATCATTTAACTCTTCAAGATTAAGGCCTAATATACTTTTCCGTGCCAAGCAAGTATTTTACCATTAAACGACATAAGCAGGAGGAAGTTAAGGAAAATAGGAAGCTAGTCACACCCCCAGTGTAATAAAACCAATTTTCTCAAATCCTTTTTTTCTATACTCATCTAGAACAACAGTTACACTTATACCAGCAAGCAAGGCAATCCGAAGACTCCTGAAAGGAAGAGCTACTGGAAGGCATAAAAACCGAGTCCTTGAGGGCGAGTAACTACTGTGCAGTCAATACTGAAGGGGAACTTGAACTCCTCCCTGTGCCTGCCCTCACACCAACCCTGTTGGACACTCACACACTCCGTTCCTCTGCAACCCTGCCATGCATTCTGCTGTTTGTGATCACAGCCTTCACTATCACAAAAACAGACTGAGCACCCAGGAAGACAAAAGGGGTTTATGGGAAAGTCGTACGCATGTTCCATGTTTATGACTGTAATCTCTCCCATTTGCTGAGCTCCTTACCGGGGAGATAAGGGATCACATAGCTTTTGCATATTATATAGAGAAAATGACTCTCTGCACATGCTTAAACAGAGTAACATATATATATCTTAAAAAAAAAAAAAGAAACAACTAGTGCTTAATTCCTTCAAAAACGGATTTCAACTGTTCCATTAAGACCAAAAAAAAAAAAAAAAAAAAAAAAAAGACATTCCTTGAAAAATTCATCAGTTATAGGTAAATGTGGGATCAACTTTAAAAAAATAAATGAAAATGCAAACAGGATCCTGAACTAACCTACCAGTTTCACTCAAGGACTATTCAACAAAATGGTGTATTTTCTCATCTGGGGGGTGGGGAGGGGGAAAGGTTCAAATCAACCCCAAATTTATACACTTAAAGGTTAGTTTAAAACTTGACTAATCTTGATGAATCACTAAATTCTATCCCTGAAACTAATACACTGTATGTTAATAAAATTGAACTTAAATTAGAAAAAATAAAAATAAAAAAATAAAACTTAGCTAAACCTTGAATACTTTATAAACAAGATAAAGGAAAAATCAGGCACAGAAGAGCCACTTAAAGATGACGATTGTGGGGGTGGCGGGGATGGCCGTTGAGAGGATTAACACAAACAACTTATTTTCAAATAAGAAAATAAAACCCCACTATTACAAATGCTTACCAGTGTACCAATACTACATCAGCTTCAATAATTCATGTAAGCTCTCCCTATCTGCACCGAAACATTAAAAGCAAAACAAACCGTTTCACGCCTATTTCTTATGTGTGGAAACACAGGAGGGGATGAAATGAAGGGAAAACCCGTGAGGGGTCAACAGTACTTACCCCAGGCCCAAAGCCAAAACATGAGAGAGGAAGAGAGATGGAATGAACACCTTAAGGAACTCTGCGGAGAAAATACCCCCTTTCTTCATGGCCCCACTTTTCCTCATGCTTAAAGAGACGGAGCGTTTCGGGTGTCTGAAGTGGAACTCCCTGGGGAAAGGGAAACAGAGGCAGGGGGCAGACACTCAGAGCCGTGCTTGCCGAGAACATGCTGGGAGCGAGCAGGCGCGCGGCCCAGGAGCAGGGGCAGCACGGCGTGTCCCCTGGGAAGCCACGCGCAAGCACTTACTTAGGTGGAATGTTTTCAGGCCTACTGGACCAGTCAGACACCCAGTCGACGCTTTTCTTCAAAGCATCAACTTCTTTCTCGCCTTCTGCAACTTCTTCTTCTGACTGTGAAGAAGAATTACAACTTTAAAAAAGAAAAAAAGGAAGTCCAATTGTTCCTACTACAAAAGAGAAATCTAGACAGAAAATATACGAAAACTCTAAGGTTGTGCATCAGCATTTTTTATGTAAGAAACATGCCAGTTTTCTAAAAAGGCTGACCCAGTGATCTGAGATCCAGGCTTTTCATATTTTAAAAAGAACCTGAGTGAGAGGCTCCTGGGTGGCTCAGTTGTTAAGCATCTGCCTTCGGCTCAGGTCATGATGCGGAGTCCCAGGATCGAGCCCCGCATCGGGCTCCCTGTTCGGCAGGAAGCCTGCTTCTCCCTCTCTCACTCCCCCTGCTTGTGTTCCCTCTCTGGCTGTGTTTCTCTGTCAAATAAATAAAATCTTAAAAGAAAAAAAAAAAAGAACCTGAGCGGGCCTCACTGTTGTTCTATGTAAGCACAGGAGGTGAACCTGAAGACGTGCACTCCGGGCTACAACGGGGACTAAAATGTGGAGACCGTTAATAACTGCTGCGTCCGGGTGAGACTTCTACAGAGGCCCACTGCAACAGTCCCTTTACTTCTGTTCACACTTACAATTTTTCATTATTAAAAATAAAAAATCTCCAAGAGTATATGCTAACCAATATACAGTGATGAGAAAACAAGTAGGAGACGTGATGAGGAAATTAATAATAATAGTATTTTTAAATCATTTATCAAGAGAAAAGCGCCATTCTAAGCACGTTACATGCATTAATGATTTTTACCTGGCAACAACCCCATTTTAAAAATGGGAATTATTAATATTCCATTTTACAGACAAGGAACTGAAGATAAAGTCAGTAAGTGCCTAAGGTTCTGTAAGGAGTAAGAGACAAGGCCAGTATTTAAACCAGGTAAACTGTCTCTCGAGTTTCCAACTCCTAAGCATTAGGTTTTACTTCCTGGAAGTAAATTCTTTTTTTTTTTTGGCCAAATCACTATCTAAACAGTTTCCAAGGTTTATTCAAACTACTTAAGCCATACATTTTTTTTTTAAAGATTTTATTTATTTGACAGACAGAAACACAGCCAGAGAGGGAACACAAGCAGGGGGAGTGAGAGAGGGAGAAGCAGGCTTCCCGCCGAGCAGGGAGCCCGATGTGGGACTTGATCCCGGGTCTCTGGGATCATGACCTGAGCCGAAGGCAGTCGCCCAACCAACTGAGCCACCCAGGCGCCCTTAAGCTATACATTTTTAAAAATCATTTATTTTATAATGACTTAGAATTTGACAATTTGCATTTTTCATTTGGTAAATGAAAAAGAAGTCCTTTTCCTGGCTAAGAATAACCTACAGTTTCAGGCCAAGAACAAGCAAAACTCCCAATAGCTTCTCTTTCACCAGAACCCTCAGGAATGAGATGGCGCTAAAAATGAACAGCAATATTCCCTCAGCTTTAAGGAATGTGATGCTAGGACCTCAAACCCAAGGGTCTCAAAGCTAAGAACCGTTCTGATTTGTTACTCTGTTTGCATAGCATTCGTTCTTTTTGGTAGATAGCTATGAAATGCAGAGCTCGATATAACCATGTGATTCTTTTTGACAGGACTAGTTCTCTATGAACGAGGTGCCCCAGGAAGGTAGTTCAGAGAGTAAAGAGACTATCAAACCCAAGTAAAATCCTTGTGGATTTTTGCCTCTCTGGTAGTAAGTATCGCTCTTATTTTAGTTGTGCTGGAGTTGGCAAATTTCACTGAATGACACAATGTAGCCTTTAGGATTAAGCTTTTTCCATTGGGTATTGAGATTACTCAGAATCATGAGTTGGCTCTTTTTGGAATAAATCTGAAAACATCCTATATCAAAAACAGTAAGTTGTTACAATGTGTACACACAATATCTGACTATATTCAACACACTGCATGTCACTCCTTACAGTTTCCAACTCTGGTCTCACGTGTCTCTCCTTAAAACTGCTCAAAGACTGAGGTTTAAATTTGTGAACAAGTTAATATTTCCTACTTTCCAAGAGAATGAAAACGTAGTAAGATTTTATGGCTTAATTTACTTTAAGATGACGTCTCATTTTCTCTCAGTTGAGTGAAGCAAAGTTACCTTTGAACTACTAGTAAAAACATTCACAAAATCAGTTTAGAATGCTTTCCTTAAGAACCAAGAATCTTATGCTATCCTCATTTACTACTGCTGTGTGCTTCCCTTTATTAATCTTAAATTCGCCAGTTTCAGGTTTTAAATTACCTTCCATCCTTGGAAAAATTTATTTAACCTAATTAAATAAGATTCATGCTTTTAACTGAATCAATAACCCTCCTCTGATTATTTTAGCCTGTTCGCATGTGCAAGTCCTTCACCTTCAAAGCACTTACATTTTCCCTCCCTGCCCATGTCAAGTTCTCTAGGTCTCTATGTGCAACTATTAAAACCACACAGAATGAGTCCATAAAGCCCAGTTTCAGAAGAGGGGGAAGGGAGGAAATTTTTGGTCTGTATCAGTGATACAGAGATACCCAACACTGTGCTGGCCCCTTCAATCTCAGAAAGACAGTGCAAAAATGACTTCAAGAGATCTCTATAAAATGGAGACTCTTAAGGACTATGGTCATGAATGATCCTTTTCCTAAATGCATTACACCTTAGCCTTCCTCATACCATAACTGACCAGGCGCATCTTAGTTCATTCTTAGGACCTTGTGAGCTCTCCTGAAATCAACCCAGTGTACGGAGTTATTTTAGTAGAAGGTACAGGGGGCTGTAGGCTCAGACATCCCTGGTTTCAGTCCTGGCTCTTTCACCCACTGGCTTGGTGATCTTAGATTAATTAAATGAAGACAAAGCGCCACTTCTCCCATTTGTTCCCAGGGCTGATATCACCTCTTTGACTAGAATGAGAACACTGAAAGTGGGAAAAGCTTTTTTTAAAAATAAATTTAGCACCTAGAATATTTCTAATATATATTAGTGTCTTTCCTTCCTCCTCCGAGAAGAGGCTGAAAACATTCTATTATTCCTTATATAGACACATACGTAAATGTTTAACAAGAGCAATTCCGTAACAGTCCTGTGGTAAATGCTTCTGTTTGCAAACAAGCTTGCTTCTTGTTCATGAAAAAAAATCCACCCTCCCAAAACCTAAAGTTGTTAACTTTTAAATGATCATTTCTTCAATTTTAAAAAAAGCAATGTAAAAGGCTTTTTGTTTTTTTTGTTTTTTTTTTTTAAAGATTTTATTTATTTGACAGAGAGAAACACAGCCAGAGAGGGAACACAAGCAGGGGGAGTGAGAGAGGGAGAAGCAGGCTTCCCGCCGAGCAGGGAGCCCGATGTGGGACTCGATCCCGGGTCTCCAGGATCATGACCTGAGCCGAAGGCAGTCGCCCAACGAACTGAGCCACCCAGGCGTCCCTTTTTTTGAAAGTTTAAATAAATCATATCTACTGATTTCTCTTTTATTAAAAGTCTTACCTCTAAAAAAGCACATTTTTCTTAAGGGACTTAAAACTGCTTTTGCAAAGATGTAATCACATTTAAATGGGCTACACTGCTTGTTAATATGGTTTACCCAACAACGTTGATGATAACTGATGTCCCTTCAGGTACTAGTTTCTGAACTGGGATCACAAAAGCAATACTACCATAATCTGACACAGAAGCCAAAAACGTTACATTCTTCTCCCCTGAATTTCACAAATTCCTCTGGAATTCTAGGATGGATGCAGTCAGTTCTACAATTCCATTTAAATTCAATTATCAGTTAAGGCTTTAACTGTATACTGCCACTCCATGAATCGAGACAACACTTATCAGTGTGTTCCATTAGGTTGTTAGGTACATTATTAGGGGGGAAACGTATATATGGAGGGGGAGGGAGGTCTAAAATCAAACAAGCTTGGGAAACACTTGGTTTAAACAAAGAGATTCTTCTACTGCAGGAATTGTCAGAGCCTTTAATGTGCTAGTATGTGTTGTGACTACTGGCTGGGCGGCGGGGCGGGGGGAAGGGAGCTCAGGGACTCTATTATTTCCACTTGACTTCAGAACTATCTTATGGAGTTTCCCTTTGAGCAAATGTTCATCAAAACACATTCTGGGGGCGCCTGGGTGGCTCAGTTGGTTAAGCGACTGCCTTCGGCTCAGGTCATGATCCTGGAGACCCGGGATCGAGTCCCACATCAGGCTCCCTGCTCAGCGGGAAGCCTGCTTCTCCCTCTCTCACTCCCCCTGCTTGTGTTCCCTCTCTGGCTGTGTTTCTCTCTGTCAAATAAATAAATAAAATATTAAAAAAAAAAAAAACAACAACAAAAACAAAAACAAAAAAACCCACATTCTGTAAAATGCTAATCTAGACTTTCAAATTATCCGTACAAAAGACAATATGAATTGAGGACATCTTCCTCAGGAAAGACTACAACAAAGAATTAATTTCATCTCTCTTCCTTGGGATTCTTTAGTACAGTTCTGTCATGGAAACTACGTATTTTCTTCTTCATTTAATTATAGCTTATGCACAGGAAAAAACCAATATACATTAGCCAGCAATTCAATAACTGCAGTCAGAACATCTCTTGATGTTCTCTTGAACATGAGAGTCTTCTCTATAACATAAAGCTCGTAAGTTAAATTTATATTCAATCTGTGGCTTTTCTAGGTTGTAGAGAACAGCACAAAAACAAGATGGAAAAAGCAGGGAGAAACTGCAGCCTCCTGAAACAGAGAGAATACTGGGCGGACCCAACGTATCGTGCACAATATTTCTAGTGCAAAGGGGGTAGGACATTATGCAGGGAGAATTCCACAAAGCAAAGTTCCTGTCCAAATGCATTTTAAACATTCCTTCCACAAATACCCTGCCAGTCCCCGAACGTGGTAGAAAAAGACAATGGTTCTGGTCCTCACAAATTCGCACTCTGGCACGGCTAGGGGACTCCACGCATCAATATAATCAAGGGCCAGCTATGACCATTTTAAAAAGTGCATTTTAAAAACTGCTTACTGTAAATTTCAGAATACTAACGGTTGTACCCTTTCAATACTATAGCCATATATTTTACTGACAGTGTCAACTTTTAGTGAACTCCATTTGTCTTCTTTAACTTAAAGAACGCTGCAAAATTTAGATGAATTTTCACTCTAGCTGTTGAAGTTCATCTCAAAAGTCACTGCTTGGCTGTCGAATGCAGAAAAAAGTTTTCACACCTGGTTCTACAACTTTCCTTTTCATTCATTTTGTGGCCTAAAATAAAACATCTGTCTCAGCTTTCTATTTACAAACTCAAGAAACTAGCCTGGAATACTGGAACGATACTGTACATACGAGAATCTTACAGTTCTTTTGGACCCCAAATTCTCAGCTGCAAAGGCAGAGGGGGGCAGTGTCATCCTAAGGAAATTCCAATATCAGAAACTGAAGAACTTGAAAGAGCTTCGAACTACTTTTTAAAGTCTTCTTATTCTTTAATATATTTTAGCAAAACATACATACTTAGAGGTTCACATTCCTAATTATTACTGTACATCAGAAAAACAAGCGTGTGCATGCACACACACGCACACACACGCACACACACCTGAGAGCTATGGTCCCTGCTGGTGTGCATCTCCACATCAAACATAATCTGCCCATCTTCTTGTGGGGAAGGGCTAGAAAGGAAGAATTTAGCCATTAGTTTTAATTCTCACTTTGTCAAGTAAATTAACCTCCACTGGAAACTAGAAAATTAAAGTTATAGTAGTATGGCTTTGAAAAAGCAGCAAATCAGAAAACATGATCTTGACCTCAAAGAATAAATGAAATTGAGCACTCTTATTCCCAAAATGTTCTGGAATTTTGTGATGGTGATGAATTCCTTTGCAAGGATAATTTTTCTCATTTTTATTCTTTTTCCAGGAAAGGTACAAAGATCTTCAAAATCAGAAACCTAATCCGGTGTTTTTTTCCTCAAAGTTCTTTTATCATTAAATCATCACCAGTGATTTTCAAAGTGTGAAAGCAGTTTTCAGAGTCTAGTTGGTTCCCAGCCTTCCAAAAAACTTCCCCGGTGAAATCTGAAACCGGCCCCCACACAGGAGGGCAAGGAGAGGGAAGAGGTAAGGAGAGGCAGACCACTGCAGGGTGGTAGGTGGCAGCTTTCAACAGCAAGGGAATTTACAGACAAGGCTTGTCTTGGAGCGACAGTAAGGTGAGCAGATCACACCCACCTCCCAAATCTTAAAAGTATACACGGAGGCTTTAACTGGGTTTAGTCATATATACCGTTCAGTCTCAACACGTTTCTGTCTCAAAGCTGTATTCTTGAGGCAGCTTCTGGGAGCCAGGAAGGCGGGCAGAACGCACATTCCAAGGACAGGGGAGGGAATGGGGAGCCTCCAATCTGCCCAAGTCCAGCTCCGGGGTCAACCTGTGGTCACGTCTTCTCGGGCACCTCTCCCCCAACTCTCTTTCAAAGGGTCTTCAAGGTTAAATTGTTTTCATAACACTATTATGATTTATTTTCTTTTAAATTCTTATTCTGTCATGCCTGTCATTCTTATTCTATATATTGCGAAATTTTCCAAAGGCTACGTGATGTGTTTTTCACTATAGATCAAATGCAAAAGCAAATGAGAATCCAGCTGTTTTCTGTTAAAAGCTAGGTAATAAAGAGATTTGCAAAAATGTGAAACAATGCCACTCGTTCTCATTTTTATGAAAAAGTTATTTTTCACTTTAAAAAAGTTACACTGAAATGTAATGGGTTTGTTATTGCTGAATGAACATTTTTAAATGTTTTAACTTCCAATATAGTTAAATATCAAAATATATAACCCACATATACAAAGTATCTTTGGGGATCCCAGTGATTTTTAGGGATGTAAAGGACTACAGAGACCAGAAACACAATTCTACTTATTTCAGAAATATGTGCTTTGAGATATTTCAGAGTGAATTAGATAGGCTTATATATGAATATAGAACCTTCAATGAGAAGTTCAACATTCACAGACCAATGAATGTGATAGAACAAATCAGTAAGAGAAGAGAGAGGAACCACATGGTCCTCTCTATTGCTGCAGAAAAAGCCTTTGACAAAATACAGCATCCTTTCCTGATTAAAACTCTTCAAAGTACAGGGATAGAGAGAATGTTCCTCAACGTCATAAAATCCATCTGTGAAAAACCCGCAGTGAATATCATTCCCAACGGGGAAAAACTGCCAGCCTTCCCATTGAGATAAGGAACATGACAAGGATGCCCACTCTCACCACTACTGTTCAACAGTGTTAGAAATCCTAGCAACAGCAATCAGACAACATAAAGAAATAAAAAGTATTCGAATTGGCAAAGAAGTCAAACTCTCTCTCTTTGCAGATGACATGATACTTTATGTAGAAAACCCAAAAGACTCCATCCCCAAATTACTAGAACTCACACAGCAATTCAGAAATGTGGCAGAATACAAAATCAGTGCACAGAAATCAGTTTTTCTCCTATACACTAACAATGAAACTGGTGAAAGGGCAATCAGAGAATTGATTCCATTTACAATAGCACCACATACTTTGGAATAAACCTAACCAAAGAGATAATGGATCTATACTCAAGGAGCTACAGAACACTGATGGAAAAATTTAAAAAGACACACAAAGATGGACAGACATTCCGCGCTCACGGATCGGGAGAATAAACATTGTTAAATGTCTATGCTGCTCAGAGCAGTCTCTACTTTCAGTGCCATCCAAATCAAAATGCCAGTGGCATTTTTCAAAGTGCTGGAACAAAGAATCCTAGAATTTGTATGGAACCAAAAAAGACCCTGAATCACTAAGGGAATGTTGAAAAAGAAAAAAAGAGCTGGGGCATCATGTTACCTGATTTCAAGCTTTATTACAAAGCTGTGATCACCAAGACAATACAGTACCGGCACAAAAACAGACACACAGACCAATGGAACACAGTAGAGAGCCCAGATATGGACCCACAAAACTATGGTCAAATGATCTTCAACAAAGCAGGAAAAAATATCAGTGGAAAGAAAGACCTCTCTTCAGTAAATGGTGCTGGGAAAGTTGGACTGCTACATATAGAAGAATGAAACTCAACCATTCTCTTACACCACACACAAAGATAAACTCAAAATGGATGAAAGACCTCAACGTGAAACAGGAATCCATCAAAATCCTGGAAGAGAACATAGGCAGTAACCTCTTTGACATTGGCCACAGCAACTTCTTTCAAAACACGTCTCCAAAGGCAAAGGAGACAAAAGCAAAAATGAACTTTAGGGACTTCATCAAGATAAAAAGCTTCTACATAGCAAAAGAAACAGTCAACAAAACAAAGAGACAACCCACGGAATGGGAGAAGATACTGTCAAATGACATTACAGAGAAAGGGCTATTATCCAAGATCTATAAAGAACTCCTCAAACTCAACAACCAAAAACAAGATGATCACATCAAAAAATGGGCAGGAGACACGAATAGACACATCTCCAATGAAGACATACAACTGGCTAGCAGACACATGGAAAAATGTTCATCATCATTAGCTATTAGGGAAACTGAAATCAAAACCACATTGAGATACCACCTTATGCCAGTTAGAATGGCCAAAATCAACAGGACAGGAAACAACAAGTGTTGGAGAGGCTGCGGAGGAAGGGGAACTCTCTTACACTGTTGGAAGGAATGCAAGCGGTGGGTGCAGCCACTTTGGAAAACAGTGTGGAGATTCCTCAGAAAATTGGTGCAGCCACTTTGGAAAACAGTGTGGAGATTCCTCAGAAAATTAAAAAATAGAGCTACCCTATAACCCGGCAATTGCACTACTGGGTATTTACCCCAAAGATACAGATGTAGTGAAAAGAAGGGCCATACGTACCCCAATGTTCATTGCAGCAATGGCCACAATCGCCTGTGGACCTGTGGAAAGAGCCAAGGTGCCCTTCAACAGACAAATGGATAAAGAAGATATGGTCCATATATACAATGGAATATTACGCCTCCATCAGAAAGGATGAATACCTAACTTTTGTAGCAACATGGACCAGATTGGAGGAGATTATGCTGAGTGAAATAAGCCAAGCAGAGAAAGTCAATTATCATATAGCTTCATTTACTTGTGCAACATAGTGAATAACATGGAGGACATCAGAAAGAAAGGAAAAGTGAACAGGGAAAATCAGAGGGGGAAATGAAGCATGAGAGACTGTGGACTCAGAAACAAACAGAGTTTTAGAGTGGAGGGGACTTGGGGGATGGGATGGGTGAGCCTGGTGGTGGGTATTAAGGAGGGCACGTATTGCATAGAGCACTGGGTGTTGTACATAATGAATCTTGGAGCACTGCATTAAAAACTAATAATGCATTTTATTTTACAGTGACTACCATAACAATAAAAAAGGACAAGATACATTCTCAGAAATAAAATTTACAGATAAACTTTTAGACAAAACACAAGATCATGAACTATACTTGATATGATAGATGAAAACAACATGGTAAGTTCTATTCTTAATCTGATCAATGATTCCTTGTGTAACCACAGCAGGTCATTAGATTTTCCACTACACACCCCACCCCACCAAATCTAAACCAAAGCAGGGATGAAAATGCTCCAGGCTTAACCTGTTCAAAGGAGATGTTATCTGTTAAAGCCCCCAAGAGCACATACACAATGTTAACATATAGAAATGATGGTGAGATAGACTCAAAAATAAATAAGATCACCCAAAACGTGTCAGATTGATTCGGCCTTGAGTCTCAGACTATTGTAATTCACATAAAAGAGCCTTCAATGGGGACAGCAAAACAGAATGACTGGTTCTGTATCACACAAATACGTTAGTGTATTTAGAAATTTCTTTTTGAACTAGAAATCTCAGGCTAGAGCACAGGAGCCAAGTGGGAGGAGGCACTCTTGTCCTCCGTTTACTGTCATCACTCTCATAGACGCTGCTGCGTTCACAGCCAGAGATCAAGCTAAGGGCCATCCTCACAGAGCCAGGAGTAAGTCAAGGCAGTAGAATGACACAATCAAGAAGCCTACAGAAGCACTGCTCTATTTCTACACTCGTATCACTACACCAATCTCACTTAGAAGAATACTAAACATCTCACTGGTAAACGGTTTACTAACTCTAACATCTGGAATGCATTAGAGCTTCAACCCTGGCTCGTATTAGAATCAGCCGGGAAGCTTTTAAAATATCATGTCTCTACCCCATCATTGATGACAAAATATGAACGTCTAGGGATGTGGCCTGTGCACTGGTATTTTTAAAAGCTCCCTTAGTCTATCTGCTGTGTAGGTTGACAACTCCTGCAGCAGGGTAAAATGCAATACAAAACACATAGGGGCTATCTTCTAATAACCACTACAGTGACAAAAATGTATCTCGGGAATAATTTTTAAATTCAAAATATGGTTGACCGTTGAACAATGCAGGCCGCTGAACCCGCCCTACACGGTTAAAAATCTGTTTATAACTTGTGACTCCCCTCAAACTTAATTACTAATAGCCTACTTTTGGCAAGAAACCTTACAGATAACATAGTCAAATCACACATATCTGGTATGTTATAGGCCTTACGCAGTGTATTCTTTAAATAGGCAAGAGGAAAAAAATGTTAGACTCGTAAGGAAGAGAAACTACATTTACAGTACTGTACTGGATTTATGGGGAAAAAGTCTACATGGCTGTGCAGTTCAGACCCACGTTGTTCAAGGGTCACCATATATCAGCTCCGGATGAATGTCTCACAGTCCCTAAAATGTTCCCACCTACCAGAAACACTTCTCAGTGACTACAAATAGAGAGATGCACAGCAATTCAAAGGACATGAATTCTGAAGACATTTTAAAATGTTAGAGTGTGTTAGCACAAGAGAGTATAACTGAGCGAGAGCCACAGGCCTTCTCTGAAAGATGACCACGAACCCAGAGCCTAAAGATACAGAAGCTGAGGGTTAGGAAGTGTTCAAAAAGCATATGCCATGCCTTGCTTCCCATGTTTAGAAACCTGACTTACATGTGATCACGGGCGGGTAAATTCACATTCGATCACAAGCAGAACTACCACCACAGGTGAAATAAAATGACCAGAAAAGCAAGCAGGCGCCTTCCTCTCTGCTCGATGACAACAGCAAGCCAACAACAGGTAACGAGGCACACTGACACCAATGATCAAGGGTCATGTACTTGAACGCAGAGTAAAAGTCTTATAAAGAGGCCCAGAAGAAGCAGAAAACTTCGAAACCCCTTACAAGTCCCCTAATAGAAATGTAATCAATATAAACTTCACTCTGAAAGACAGACGAATGCTGTTGCGACGGGAATCAAGGGCAAGCTGCTCAGCAAAGAGCCATCTGCTCTGCTTCTGCTTATAACAAGAGCCATCCCAGGCTCCTAAGAAGCGCAGGGACAAAGGCAGAGATGAGATGGGGTGGCGGGGGCGCACAGTGTGCGAGAGCCAGCAGACCAATCCCTGCTACCTTGGTAACATCAGTGGATGATAAGATATACAGGAACTTCAAACATGACTGAACTCCTGTTTCTCCTTTTAAACTTTCTCTGACAAATAAAATATGCTATATATACAATTTTTACAGAGTACAAAAATATCCATAATTCCATCCCTACGAGATAATCACTTTTATTTTTAGTACACATTTTTAAGTGTTTCCTTAGTCTCTGCCTTGTGCATCTGCATTTTGTACATGACTAATGTCAGTTAACTCTTAATTAGCCAGAAGATCATCCAGTATCCCACAATGCTAACAGTATGGCTGTCACCAGTCTAAAAGTGTTAGGTATACCACCCATTCCTCCAGGGAAAAAACAAGTTTACCCAGCAAGATAAATGAACAACTTTGTTTCATTTTATTCATACATATCACTGTATCCTTACTCTTTCCCCCAAAGCAGCCCTTCATCAGTGGAATTACTTTCCGTGAGGCAAATGTAGAAAAATGAGGTCTGAAATAAAAGTTCTCTGAAGACACAGAATGGTCTTCCAAATTAACTTTCTTTGCAAATCCAACCATGCAAATACCACTTAACTTAAATCAACCTGCAGTTTCTAGGACCCAAACGTTTACTGAGTGTCTACTACAAAGCAGTACCATGACTGTCAAGGGTACAAAGGAGATGAAACATGACTCCTGCCTTTTGGAGCCTCACAGTCTAGAAGGGGGGACAGAATGTGACCCGTGAAAAAGGACATGAAGGAAAATGGGAGAAAGTTTACTACTACAAATAAACATTTATGCCACTGACTTTTAAACTGATGAACACCAAAAAAATGATGCAAACTGAACAAAGAAATTGATTTAACCTAGGGAAAAACAACAGGCACTCAAATATTTGTCAATTAGCTACCTGATTTAAATGCACATGCTGCACTAAATCAAGGGTTGGATTCTGTAAAATGAAAATGAAAGCAGATGTATTATTTTTTCCTATGGGAATTACCCTTGCCGCCCATCCATATGGACCTCACTTACCTGTCACAGTGAGAACTGGCTCTTGAACTACTCTGTCCTGATTCGTGTTGTGCGTCCAAAAGAATCTTCTCCATGTCTCCATTGTGGATAGAGGATGAGGAAGGTACATGTTCTAGCCCCCCATTCTTCCCATTGCCATTATCATTGCCATTGCTGCTGTTCATGGGAAGCTCCACCCAGGAACCTGTTGGACAAGTCAGATAGCTGAAGTTGACCACGGCAGAACCAAACTCTGTCATGTGCACACAGATGTGAACGTGGCGAAGTCTGATAAGGATTCGGTCTCGCCTCAAAGCAAATGCAAGAGTATTCTGAGGAATATAAATAAGGAGCAACAGAAATCTAAAAATATATATAGTTCCTGTTCCTGAAGTAGCTCATGCAATCAACCAATTTAGGAGAAGCTGGAACTCTACAACTAGTATCTTAGAAAATGTGTCTTTCAGCCAATTTTCTCTCTAGTTAAAGCTAAGTTTATATATGATAAGCACTTACTGAAACTTTTGAGATTGCTTCTCAAAAAACAAATGGCTACTTTACTACTACTTATCTTTACTGTTTTAATCATACACATTTAACACTACATATACATACACACACACACACACACACACACACACATTTCTTCCCCCATCGTCTATTTCAGCTATAGAGTTGTATCCTCCTCACAGATGAAATAAACCTACGGCTTAGAAACTTCTTAAAAGTCATCTAAATAAGTTAACAACTGCCCTACAGCACAATCAGAAGCTCCTAGAGAACTTAAATCCAACCACAAAATTTTCAATTTGTATACAAATATGCAGCATGAAATCAACGCATCTAGCTCTTAATTAAATCCGGTGCTAATATTTAAAAAAGTCTGAAAAAAGCTTTCTCTCTACCCCACAAATTAGTTTCTTCCTTTCCTTTACACCTCATGTCCCTATGCACTAACCATACCTTGTGGACTTGTCTTTTCTTCTCTCTCACAACTTCCTATTTCCTAGGGTTCCACTAAGCCTTGTTGGTTTTAGGGGAGAAACTGCCTGTCTATGCAGGAGACACTGAGGTTTTCTCAGGCCAGCAGTCAGAGGGTGGAGCCACGGGAAAGGAGATGTGGCCCTGGTAATCTGGATAGCTCTTGAAAATATTTACTTATTGGTTCAATGAGTTTGCTGAACACAGTAAGGTGCTTTAATTTTAATAAGAATTGGTAACAGCAGCCAATTCACAACAAAGAGAAACACTGGTGAATTTTCTCCCTTATTTCCATTCTGTGTAACAAATTTTTAGAAAATATAACCAAGCACTTTGACAAGGCCATTCCTCCAAGCTCGCAGAAGCATTAGTTCTGTGAACAGTCTTCCATCAGTAAATCAGAAAAACTGCCAAGAGGCTCAAACCCTAAAATGCCCTCTCAGTGAGGTGAGGTGCATTCTAGATCTAAAGTGAACTCAACATCATCCTTACAGAAAGGAAAAGCTCAAAGGCAGACCTGGGTGGAAATCTGACTCCACCACCTATCTCTGCCTGTCTTTCTGAGCTTCAGTATTCTCATTTGTAAAATAGAGACATAAAAATACAGACCCCTAAGAGCAGCTCTGAGGATTAAACACAGGACACAGGTAAAGTGCCCAGTAGGTGAGAGATATTCAGCTATTCACTAGTTAAAAGAGCTTACATTTGTCAAGTACTTAGAATAGTATTGTCTATATAAAAATGAAGTTACCCTTTCCTTCCTTTCCCTCTAAGGCAGTCCCAGTGGGTGTCACAGTCCCATAACCACCACCAAATCTTTGGGACTGTACTGGCAAACAAGAGTTGTGAGACATTCTCTGTGACCTCATTCTATAAAAAAAAAAAAAAAATGGACACAGGCTAGACAGAACTCAAAATGGATTAACAAGTTCAACTAGCAAAGCTAAGACAGATTTAACACTAACGGTAATTTAACCAAATACTCGGTAGTGCCTCGGGAGTATATAAGAAACATGACAAAAGCATCCTTAAATTTAGAGTTCTACAAAATATTTTAACAGGAAAGACACAAAAAAAGAAAGAGGTATATGATGATTTTTTTTTTCTACTCGTACTGCTTTCCAGGATTGTCAAACTTCTTTTAAACCAACAGAATCCGTTCTTCTTGTACAGAAGCCCAAAGTGTAAAATAAACAAAACAACCAAGAGACCTGGGCTGCTCTGGTAAGAGAAGAACTAAAGAACCAGGAGTTCACGATGGGTCTCTGTGGAAGCCAGTTTTCCCTTAAATATAGTTAATGTTCCCTTCAAGTAGCTGATTAAAGAGAAAACTGGCTGTAACAGTATTAACTTTTCCAGACCTTACTTTTTTGAAGGACTTTCAAACCAGTATCTAAATTCTACTTCCTGCATTAAAAATCTATGAGCAATCATAACCTAGCAACTTGGGAAGACATACCTGGAAAACCTTAGTAGAACTGACCTCTGTGACTAGCTTCATACTCAGCATAACCAAAGTCACTTCTACTTAAGGCAGATAATATTTATCTGGCGTACATTAACATGGTGGTTAGGAGCAGAGTCCAAAGGCAGACTCCCACTCTACCACTTACTTAGAGCTGTTACAGCCTAGACAGGTTACTTAACCCCTTAACAGTTTTATCATCTGTAACCTGGGGATAATAATTTTATCTATAGCATAGGATTGTTAGAAGGTTGAAATGAATAAAGCATGGAGAAAAACTAAGGAAGGTCACTAGCACATGGTAAGTGCTATCTGTCAGCCACTATTATAATTATATTCTGTATCTTTTAAAAACATTTCTTATTGCAAAAATGTGTCTCCTGAAAATAAACATACATAAAATAAAAGTACCTTTCCTCCCAATCTCCCATTCCTACTCCCAGAGACTTTTCAAAGGTTCATACGTCAACTTCCAGAACTTTTTCAATGAAATACAGTGCTGTTCTTTGGTTTCACAAAAAAATTGAATTGTACTATACATATTTTTCTGTAAGAAGGATTTTTTCTTCCTTCCTTCTTTTTTTTTTTTTTAAAGATTTTACCTACTTGAGAGTGAGAGAGAGAGTGAGCATGAGCAGGGGGAAGGGCAGAGGGAGAAGCAGACTCCCACCAAGCAGAGAGCCTGATGTAGGGCTTGATCCCAGGACGCTGAGATCATGACCAAAGCCGAAGACAGATGCCTAACCCACTAAGTCACCCAGGGAACACTGTAAGAAACATTTCTTACCTAACAACTTATAGATGTCTTTCAATGTCAATGTATATTAATTACCTTACTTCATTCTTTTAAACAACTGCTTTACATCTCATCTCATACCATACTTTAACCATTATCCAAATGTCAAGGTTAACTATTACCCAAATTGTTTCTAATATTATGTTATTACAATCAAGTCTTCAACAGACGATAATTTGACAATGTGTATTAAGACACCTAAAAAGGTACACTTCCCTTAATAATTCTCTTCCAGATAAGATCATCTATGGAAATAAACAGGACTGCAGAAAAGGTCACGTACACAGATTATGAAAAGCTTCATCTTTCAACTAAGATGGGAAAAAATAAACTTGTTTTTCTCAATTGATGGACTACACATGCTTTTCATTACCTAGCTCACTCCTGATTTACAGCCTCAGAATTTCTTGATGTTCTAACTCCACCAATCCTCATAATGTCCCCTTCTACTTGGAAAAGAAACAAGATATGATGATTGTGCTATCCAAGCAATACCAAGTAGAAAAAAAATTTGAGTGAATTCTCTTAATTATCAAGCTTTAAAATTAGAAACTATAGGCTCTCTCCATTATATTAAAAGAATACTTTCAAACCGAAAAGTATTCTTTTATGCCAGACTACACATACACAGCACATGAGATACTTTCTAGTTAAGTCTTTGAGAATTGCTAAGAGATTTATACTTCTATTTTGTAATATAGTACATCGTGAAGGCTGGTCCAGTAATTGTGATTATATTCATGACTATATGCTGTATATACTCTTCATAGTTTTATAATCACTACTAGTTCAATACTCTTGCAAGAAGGAGAGCTGAGAGACAGAGGAAGGGAGAGAAGGAAGAAGAGTAGTTCTCATCTTTTTTCATAGCTTTCCAAGGTCCCATGCATAACTCTTATCCTAACTAGGGGTAACACATTTCATTATGTCTCATGGTCTTTCCACAAAGCCTTTATTTTATTTCAAGTACTTGATGTTGGAATCTGGACCAAGAACATTTACCAAAATTCTTCTAAAAAAAAAAAAAAAAAAAGGTTGGTCACTTACACACCAGTTATTTATGTATTCAAAGCAGTATCATGAAGCAGTGAAGTTTCAGATGCCATAGGCCTTAAAAGCCTTCTGGGGAAACAAGTACATCATGGTTGAAGATGTTTAAAAAGAAAAAAGAAAAAAGAAAAAAAAAAAAAAGGCTGCACTTCCTACATTAAATAGTAACAAGAATTTCACTACTACCTTGATTTTCCTTGTTATCTACCAGATTATACAGCATAAATGCATACAAATATCCTTAAGTAACTTGTTAGTCTTCCCAAGAATAAAACTAAGACTGGAAACTGGAAAAAATGTCATTTTAACTTTGCCAGAAGTTCAAATATTTATCCACTGATTTGTAAAGAAAATGAACAGTTCCCCTACAATGGTAGACGAGAGAGAGAGAGAGAGAGAGAGAGAGAGAGAGAGAGAGAAAGGTTTCATTTTTCCAAATATTTCAATAATTTGCTGTTAAAACCGTCTTGACCCCTGAAGAAAAATCCCAAACCACATATAATCTGCACAATGAGTTCATCTCCTATGTTTCATAGTTGTGCAACTTTACTCAACAAAGAACTTTAACTTATCAGCAATTTGGGTAGTATTAGATGTCTGAATAAGTTGTTTTGCCTAGTGCCCAAAAATCACTTGAAGGAATCAGTGAGGCTTCTTGTTGTATAAACCACTGTTGTATACGAACGGAAAACAAAAGAATAAAAGGCAAGAGGGGAGAAATTAAATATGGCACTAGCTAAAACGTTTTCAGTAACTTTTCAAAGCTCACCGTACTCAAAATAAATACTTTCTATCTAGCAGATTTCCCAAAGCCAACATTCTGATATCACACACAGACTGAGTGTTCTTCCACTTCTGTTAAGAGCTAACATAAACGTAGCTGCAACGGATTGGCCCAAAACATCAACTACCTCATAGGTCTATCAGCCAGAGATAAACAAACACAGCTCAGTCCCATTTGTTCTTGTTTTTGTTAAATGGCCAAAGGAAACTAAAATTCTTATTTTCCTGTGAAATCATGTACGCATACTAACCAAAGAGCTAACTTGAGAGTACTGAAGGAAAATGGTGAGTACAATTAAGAAACAGTACACTAAAAAGAGCTAGACAGGCAGGTCCCCTCTGTACATTACATAAAAATAACATACTGAGAGATCAAAAAAGACACATAACTAGGGGACTCTTGGCTACTAACCTGTCCTGCAAGCAACACCAGATCATCTGAAAGTACAAATCTCAGCTCTAGGTCCTAGCCTGCTGTGAACTTGGGATAACACACTTTACTCTTGCTCTCTTTACCCGTAAACAACAGAGACAGCTGTAAAGTCTCTTCCCATTCTAAAACTCCATACTTCTAAAAGAGTACGCTAAAAATAGTAGGTAGTGTTTTAAGTACACATTAAATACACCAAGCAAATAACGTTTAAAAACACATGAATTAATCCTTTCTGTGGAAATACATAAATCTTAAATTCCAGAACACAAAAACTCAACATGTAAGAAAAATTTATCCACCAAAAGACGGAAGAGCAGCAATAAGCAATGAAAATATCTTAAAATACTCAAATTCTATCCCCATCTTGTGGGGGAAGGAACAAGAACTCTTTTCCCTAAAATAATTTTTAGGCCATGTTGGAAGACCTTTCTTATGAAAGAGATTGCAATGCCTTTGAATGTCATTTAAGCATCTAAATGATTTTTAAAACGATTCATCTGGTCACATGCTAACTGTCCCAACTGCCTCTTCCAAGAGATCAATTACAGAAAGGTTAGGCAACAACCTTTCCAAGTAGACTGAGCTTTCAAGACAACTGGGAAGAACCTTAGGACAAGATGTCCGAGCACCAGAATGTGATGATAAGCAACTGTAGTTGGTCGTTAACTCAAATACTGCACATTAACTTCCGGGCGCTCGACTGTTATCAGTGTGGTTTTAATCCCGTTTCTGAACGTTTATTGCCCCAGATTCCACGATTTTTGCAATCTTGCAGAAGGTTTTCAGGGCACACAACTCCATCGTTCCAAAACCCGAACCAAAAAACTCACTTGGGTCAACGCTCAAAAACCAAAAACCAAAAAGCCAAAAAAAGTAGCACAGTCTCCTCACCCCCGTACCCCAACGCGAAACAAGTAACCACTAAATTACCAAATGATTTTCCTGACCCGCCTGCGGTAACAAAGGAAGGGAACTGAGGGCTCCCACTCTGAACCCTAAGGGAAGGCCCACCCACGGCGGTGGGGTCCGCCGGGCGCCAGTCCCGCCGCACACCTGACCTCCCCCGCGCCCTCCGGCCGCCCCCTCCTCTCGGCCCGCCGCCCGCGTCCATCCGCCCGCGGCCCGGCTGCACGTCCCCATCCCTGCCCACGTCCCCTCCGCCGCCCGCTCCGCCCTCCCCGCCCCCCGCGCCCCAAGGCCCGCCCCCCCGGCGCCCCGATTGGCTCCGCTCCGGGGCCCACCACAGGTGGGATCCGCTCGCGCACTTCTCCTCCGACCCACCTGCCCTCCCCAACTGCAAACCCATGCAGCCCCTCCACCCAGACCCCAGGAGGGAAGGGAGGCAGGGCAAGCGGAAGGCAGGAGCCACTCCTCCTGACAGGTGACCGGAGCTGTCAGTCAGCCGCACATCCTCACCCTTGGCCAATGGGCTGCCTTCTCCTCCCGCCCCCCGCGCGGAGCTGGCGGCGACGGCCGGAGCAGCTCCTCCTCCCCCATCCTCTTCCCCGAGCCCACCGGCCCAGCACTCACTGTTGAGTCCGGCTGGCGGGGGCAAAGGCTGTTCACCTTCCTCGCAGTTGTTGTTGTTGTTGTGCGGGGGCGGCGGCTGCTCTACTAAATGAGACGACATTGTCAGGTGTCTAGAAAAGCTTGTGGCCGCACCAGGACCGTCTCTGGCTCTCGGGCAGCAACACAACAAGCCGAGTCCCCCGCCCCCTTTTCTGCGCCTGCGCAATCCCTCCCCCGCCCCTGACGTCAGGGCCCGCTCCGGCCACGTGATGACAACACAACAAGCGACGAGGCGGGAGGGGGCGTTCCCGGGCGAGCTTCCGACCTGCGGACGCGGGAGTCACGCTGACACGCGCACCTGGAAGGAATTCTTGCGTGTCATTGTACCTGCCTGATGGAGTGACTTATGCGGCTGGAACTGAGGTAGAGGTTAGGGGGGAATGTGTAATGAGGAAGACTTAATCGGCTCCTACGTTGGCTCCCAAATCTCCTACCCAGCATTGCTTTAGCCAATCCCTGAGCGTTTCTTTTTCACTATCAGTAAGGATTCATTTCTGTAATAGCTTTCACGGTGACACAAAGGAAGCAAAAACCCCGGCGCCTCCATGTCATAGAGCTAAAACAAAGCTGGCAATATATTAAGACTCCAGACAGGGAACAGCGTAAGGCAGGCCATAATTCTTAGTTATTAAAGATTTTTTTTTCAATTTTAAATTACAAATGTAACACGTGATCATCGTAAAAAACGGAGAATTCCGGGAAAACATGCGGAAGAAAATAACCACCCGAATTCCATCTAACCTATTTCTTGAGGCTTGACATGTAAAGCCATGTTCCCTATACGTGGGTGACCGTAAACTACTTGATATTCCTAAAGGCTCCACCTGTTCCATATAACCATGTTTTTGTCCATGCCTTGGTCTGTGTGGCATAGATTTCCCTCAGTCTGTCACTTGTCTTTTAACTTTGTTTCAGTTTGCAAAAGTTCAAAATTTTCATGCAATCAAATCTATTATTTTCATATGATTTGGGAGCACCCTCACACCAAGATTTTAAATCTATCCCTTATAAATTTTTCTGATCTTCTTACAGGCTTAATTTTTATATTTAGATCCTTGATCCATTTGAGATTTATACTTGATGTGTTATAAATTAATTAACTTCAGTTTTTCCCAATTGGGTAGTCAACTGACCCAACAGTATTTATTGATTTTTAAGTCATCCTTTCCACAGTGATTTGAAACTGTACCTTTATCACGTTCTAGATTTCCTCAAAAGTGTGAGTTCATTTAAGGCCTCTCTACAATAGCTCTGTTAGATAAAAGTTTGTCCTCTTTCGTCTTTTCAAAACTTTTCACGACTACCTAATGACTCTAGATGAGTTAAAAAGTTGACTGTCCAAAATTGACCATGTGTTGGTAATTATTGAAGCTAGGTGATGGTTACATTACTCTGTTATTCTAGTTTTGAATACTTGAAAAGTTCCATACTAAAAATGTTTCTTAAGGATTAATTTGTCAAAGCACACTGCAAATTTCTTTAAGATTTTTGTCACAAATGTATTCAGTAAATAGGTTAATTGGGAGGATAACTGACATATTTACAAAATTGACTTCCCATTTAGGACTGTTGTCAGTCGTTAAAAGAAAAAAAATAGGGGCGCCTGGGTGGCTCAGTTGGTTAAGCGACTGCCTTCAGCTCAGGTCATG
The DNA here is from genome assembly GCA_004023965.1 of Spilogale gracilis. Lineage (NCBI taxonomy): Eukaryota > Metazoa > Chordata > Mammalia > Carnivora > Mephitidae > Spilogale > Spilogale gracilis. The sequence continues at coordinate 56,461 of PITA01000947.1, forward strand.
ATCCTGGAGTCCCAGGATCGAGCCCCGCATCGGGCTCTCTGCTCGGCGGGAAGCCTGCTTCTCCCTCTCTCACTCCCCCTGCTTGTGTTCCCTCTCTGGCTGTGTTTCTCTCTGTCAAATAAATAAATAAAATCTTTAAAAAAAAAAAAGAAAAAAAAGAAAAAAAAATAAGCAGTATAGTCAGCAAAATTGAGTTTATTCAGGAATAGCAGAGGAGTTGCAAACTATGGTGAGCCAGAGGCAAATCTGAAGAAGAAAGAAGAAAGTAATTTTTAAGAAGAAAGGAAGAGGTTGGGAGGGGTTATTTTGAACAAAAGTTCATTAAGGAGAGCAAGAATTTGATGTTGTGACATCTTCTCATTGGCTGAGCTGTTGCCAAGCAAGAGGAAAATCTTCCTTCTTCTTGCTGGGGTATGTAAAGTAAGCTTCTTTCTGCTGAAGTATGTAAGGTAAGCTGCCAAGAGTGTTACCTGAGTGAGAACCCTCCCTTCATTGGGTCCCTTCTCCATTTTGAATTAGGTTTCCTTTATTCATTTTCACATTTCAAGATCTTTCCTTGCAAGCATTGCTGCTCAAGCATTTAGTTGGTTATTTACTTATTAATTAAACATTTTTGCCTGTCTGTATCCCTCAGTGGCAGAAAGGACCTTTTCTGGTATTCCTGTCCCAGGTTGCAGGGAGACCTTGAGGTGATAGAAACCATAGGAACCACATTTGTGCAACAAAGAAAGAAGGAGCTCTTACGTATTTTCCACTGTTAGGGTTGTGTCTTGTCTGGATTGTAAGCATTGGAAATCATCTCAAAGTGTTGAGCTAACATCATTCTGTTTGGTTTGCTGTAGAGATTTGACAAGCAACAAGCTTAATTATGCAAAACAGAATTAAAAGTAGCATGGCATATCCAATATGTATAATGGTTCTAAACCATGACCCAAATCTGAAGGTTGCCAACTGAACAAATCAAAGGACCAGGAAGATCAGGTGAAATTTGTTGTAACCAGTGTACTTATTCCGTGATCTTGTGTAATTGAGTTTCTGTCTCTCCAGGGCATTTATCCAGGTGTAGCAGGCGGTGTTTGCTATTGCACAAATGCCTCCTTGTTCAGCAAGTTGTCCAAAACTATCTTAGCCAACGAGTCAAACGATGAGTGTTGGGCTGCTACTGCTTTGGTGTGGAATTGGCTAGCTCTCCTAATATTAGGGATAGATTTCTGATCATATGTTCATTGGTATTTACTCTAGCCCAAGGAAGAAAAGCTATCTATACAGAGTCACATATACCTCTTGGAAGTTCATTTACGGCAGCCGAGGAGGCTCAATGCTTGGACTAATGAGGGGCTTCTGATTTGTTATACATGTTAACAGGGATGTTAAATGTCTCAATAAGCATTGGTCTCCAGTTCACCAGCTATCTGAACATTCATATGCCCATGAAAATGCCATCCACTGCAGACAAAAATGAAACCAGGTGGGGCATAGAGGACCTCAGTTAAGGTCTGTTAGTAAATTCATTAGCTGGAATTTCTTGATTGAAATTTTTGAGCCAGGGGTCAAATTAGGATGACATTCTGTAAAGTGGCATCCTATCCTAAGCTGTCTTTTCTAAAAGCCTGCAAAGAGGAATGAGCCCATTTGCATTTCTCTTGAATTCAGGGGACAGATCATATTTAAGTAAGGAAAAGATGGGGTTGGGTGGAAACAAAGGTCGTATGATTGGCAAAGGTGGAGGTATCTAGTTGAACTAACATGGTTATGACTGGGGGAAAGTATAGGAATACCTGGCTAGAATAGCCTAGCCCCCTAGGGAACATTCAAAAGCTTGTGGTATTTAATAAGTAGTGGTATTTGATACTAAGGAGAAATTGGTGACAGGTAAGACCAAGGGTCCTCTGACATTGTGACTAGATTGGAGTTTCTGGTGATAGATCCAACTGTCAGAAAGATTTCCCCCTTTTGCATTGGGAAATGGGAATAATAGCATTGTTTTTCCAAGAAAGAGAAAGAAAATAAGGCGAGAAGCAATAGCAAGAAAAATGTACAGGCCTAGTCCAGTCATTTTGGGAAAGTCCTCTGCATTGTCTGTCATTTCCTTCAATTCCTGGTAAGGTCCCTTCTGATCAGCAAGGTTGGAGGGAATCTTTCTAAAGTGTCTTTTCTAGGAGAAGAAATCTGCAGGCTGCAGATTATGATGATGTCTAATGGTTTTGTCTTCTGGGAGCACTGTAGAAAGATTGTTCTATGAAGTATGATCATTCTCTTAAGATTTTATGAGACCTTAGCAAAATTGAAGTATATCCCCTTTTATCAGCTGTGGATCAAAGGAAGCAGGAGCTAGCTAGGTACATTGAGCATACTGTGATTATTAAAAAGAGATTTTTCCAGTTTCAAAAGGGGTGGATCTGAGATTCAGAAGAATCAGAGGCAGTGCTTTTGGCCAGGATGTTTCAAGGGTTCCTACAAATTTTGCTAATTCAGTCTTAAGAATGAATTAGTAATTAAACTGGTTCTGAAAATCAAGGGTAGTAGGCACGGTGAAAATTTTGTAAAAGTGATCAAACAGCAGATATTTGTTGAAGCACGTGATGATGTAAAGTGGGTTCCTCAATTGCCAGAAAGTTCAAACATGGGAAGAGACGATTCCCCAAGTAGGAATGATCCTTTCTAATAGGATCTTAGACAAGAAGGAGGCAGTGGCCTGTTTACAAGGAGAACAGATTCTTATTGAGGTCATGCAAATAATTATACTGTCATGAGAAAAAATACTCAAGTTTCTGAATTCTGGAGGGATCACTTAGGAAGAAAAAAAATCATTTCTTCTTTATTCACAAAGATTTTACCAGTTTATTGTTAGCTATAGATCACCTAAGAGAAAAAGTTTTCTTCAACTCAGTTCAGTGATTTGATCCAAAAGCTATCAGAGACCTGTATTCTACAGTACTTGTCAGAGTTCTTTTCATGAATTTCTCCTTACATGAAATACATTTGCAAAAGCATCGGCATAAAACAATAACAAATAACTTAAAAATGCCCATTATTAAAGATCTGATGACAGTTCATTACAATGGAATTGACAAGAAATTTGCTTATTTCTGTGACATATATTTTTTTTATTGTTACTTAAATTTTTTTCCAGTGTTCCAAGATTCCTTCCCCATTCCCCACACCCAGTGCTCCATGCTCTAGGTGTCCCCAGTACCCACCACCAGGCTCTCCCATCCCTCTGCCCCCCTCCCTCCAAATCCCTCAGTTTGTTTCTGTGTCTAAAGTCTTTGTTGTTTCGTTTCCCTCCCTGGTTTACCCTAGTTCCCATTTACTTTCCTTCTCCCACTGTCCTACAGGTTACCCCTCATGCACCGCAAGTAAGTGAAACCATGTGACACTCGACTTTCTCTTCTTGGCTTATTTCACTCAGTATAATCTCTTCCAGTCTAGTCCATGTTGCTACAAAAGTTGGATATTCATCCTTTCTGATGGAGGCATTGTATTCCATTGTATATATGGACCACATTTTCTTTATCCATTCATCTGTTATGGACACCTTGGCTCTTTCCACAGTTTGGTGATTGTGGCCCTTGCTGTGATGAACATTGGTGTACATATGGCCCTTCTTTTCACTACATCTGTATCTTTGGGGTAAATGCCCAGTAGTGCAATTGCAGGGTCATAGGGTAGCTCTATCTTTAATTTTTTAAGGACTCTCCACACTGTTTTCCAAAGCGGCTGCACCAGTATACATTCCCACCAACAGTGTAAGAGGGTTCCCCTTTCTCCACAGTCTCTCCAACACTTGTTGTTTCCTGTGTGACATATATTTTTAAATTATGACTGATAACATTGTATCAGGACACACTAAAATTTTAGGAATTTCATATAAATTTTGGAGCACATAATTACATATACATGTACAAATATAAGGTTAAAAAAGGTTTAGTGTTACTCTTATTTGACAAGCTTCTCATGTAAAAGCCTAATTAGTTTGATATTTCCCTTTTGGTAGGGAGAGAGAACAAATGTTGAGATGTTCTAGGAACCCCCTGGAAAAACTCAAGAGAGTTCAAGGTCAAAAAGGTTTCACCCAGAATTTGAATTTTGTTAAGTCTGTCATAAATGTAAAAAGATTTTGAACGCCTGACTAAAGAGGATCACAGAAAATTATGAAACAAGACTTATTATCCATTTATCTAAAGTGACAAAAATATTTTAAAGGTAGATACAGAAGATTCTATAGTTGTAAAGCCTTAGCTCCTTCTAATAGAGAAGACTCCATTTTTCTAAGTAATCAAAGACCTGATAAAAATCAAACAGAATCTTTGTTCCCTAGGCAGATTACATTAAACATAAAGAAACTTTGTTTACAGTTTCTTATTCAGAGCAAAGCAATAATCTAAGAAAACTCTCTCCTTTTAATAGAAAAAAAACCACATTTTAATTCTGTACTGGTATATTGTTGATACTAAAATTCTTTCTTTTTTTTCCAACTTAAAACTGTTTCAGTTTTAGCTGGAACACAAAAAAAATTCTTTCAGAAGAGTCCTTTTTCACAAAACTTCTACAACTTATTGTATCTATTCAACTTTTGTTCTTCTTATTCTGGTAATCATTTTACTTTAGGATAAAATTACTATCTTTTTCCTCAACAAGAAGATGCATGTCCATTCTAATACTTAATATTACTGAAAACAACAGACATCTGACATTTCTTGTCTACCTTTCATATATAATCGTTTTCTTTCACTCTTATTGTTTTTAATAGCTTTATTTTTACATATATTAACTAGAATTCTTAACCAATAGAATCTTCAATTCCTAATGAAAGCTAGGAGGTAAGCAATGATGGGTTGACAAATTTGTTTATAAAAATATTTCATAATTCTAGAAGCATGTGCCCTTTTAACTATTACAGTCTTTCAGTGTGGCACAAGACATTGTTACCCACAGACACAAATTTATCTTCCGCTTTTCTGAAATAGAAACCCAAAAGTAGATAAACCTATGTTCAATAAGTTTAGTATTTGATCTTAGTGGAAAATGGTCTAGTCAATGAAATTCTATGATTTAAAGTTTCAAGTTACCAAAAAGATTTGGGGAAGGTAGATTTTAATCACACATACCATAAAACATAATTGTTGCACCTTAAAAGGTTCTTATTCCATTTTCATCTATATAAATCATTTGTTCCCCCAAACTATGTTTAGATAGCTCACAAAAACTAATAAGACATTTGACAAAATCAGCCATCATCTCAAGTGAATTTTCTTGCTGACAGATTTTGTAACAGAAATAACATGAACTTATTTGATTACATTTAATGCTGATAACTCTGAAGACATGCTTGTTTTTATGAAACCAACAAACTTAAACTAGCTTTTAGTTTACCTTAGACCATGTGAACTCAAAAAACATTTGAGTCAGTCTACTTAATTTATAGAAGCACTTTTTTCAGCCAATTAAATAGAGTTCTTTACAAATTAATGTTGGTACTATCATCCAGAGGTAGAAAAACACATATCTATAATGTACATACATAGACCTGCATAATATATAAACAGACACAGAGATCTTACAACTTTTGTTTTAAAAATTTTAGCTATGTATCGGGTGCAAAACTCAAAAGAATAGTTAGATCCAAATTGTGTTTCTGGCAGATGGCCTAAGTTAAGGTTACCTCTTCAGAAGGCCAAAGTTTTTTACTAAAGATTTTTTTATTTGTATGCTATAAGGATCCTTTTAGAGCTGTTTTTGGAGTCATTTTGTCTTTCAGGATCTGCATTCCAGTCTAAGAAGGTTTTCCATTGTCACTGAGATGTTTGGAAACTTCTCTTTTAAGGGATCCCCTTAAGGTGGATTTATCTAAACAGTTTCCCCAGAACGGCCTTACAATTTCAAAGTATCCAAAAGTTTACCCAGTTTTCAGAAAGGCACAAGAATCTGGTCCAAGGATTAAAAGGAACCTATCCGGCCCTTGGATTCTCTAAAAGATACTGTGAGGGGGCCCTGTTTTTCCAACAGCTGTTTTAAAACACTGGGAATCACACGTATTCCCATCTTTTGAACAGGGTGGCTGACTTACCAAGAAGCTTCAACAAACAGAAACAGAAACAGAAGGAAGTAAACAGAAATAGAGAACGAGTATGCACAGTAAAGCCGGAGAGCTCAGAACACAAGCAAAACAAAACAACCAGAAAGAAAGAGTACTCACCAGAAAGGGTGATATTTTCATAAAAACAGATCCCAAGTAAAGTCCAAAAGCTTGACCAAAAGGAGAGAGCTTGAATCGGAGAGGAGACTTACCCAAATCAAAATGGAAGAAGACAATGCACCTTGTGAAGAGTACAAGGGGCTCAAGTGGGTACTGTGCATAACTCTGGGCTTTGGTAGTTCCTTCAGGGCTTGTCTCCTTTGATCTCATTTCTTTTTTTTTTTTTTTAAGATTTTATTTATTTATTTGAAAGAGAGAGAATGAGAGAGAGGGAGAGAGGGAGAGAGAGAGAGAGGGAGAGAGCGCATGAAAGTGGTAGGGTCAGAGGGAGAAGCAGGCGCTCCACTGAGCGGAGAACCTGATGCAGGACTCGATCCTGAACTCCAGGATCATGACCTGAGCCGAAGGCAGTTGCTTAACCAACTGAGCCACCCAGGCACCTCTGATCCCACTTCTAACACCAAGAAATGTCAACCATCAAAAGAAGAGGGTAAGCAGTTCAGCCAACAAAATCGACCTTAGTTTGGAATAGCAGAAGAACTCAGGACAAACAAACTTTGTTATCCCTCGGAAGTCCAAAGTAAGGAGGAGAGCATCCTTTTATAGAGGAAAGGAGGAAGTTTGGAGGGGTTGTTCTGAACAAAAATTCACTAGAGTAGAGCAAGGGTTCAGAATTGTGACATTTTCTCATTGCCTGTGTTGTTGCTGGGCAAGGAGAAAATCTTCCTTTTTCTCACTGATATGTGTAAAGTAAGCTATGACTCTTGATCTTGGGGTCGAGTTCAAGCCCTGCACTGGGCATGGAGCTTACGTTAAAAAAGTAATAATGTGGGACGCCTGGGTGGCTCAGTTGGTTGGGTGACTGCCTTCGGCTCGGGTCATGATCCTGGAGACCCGGGATCGGGTCCCGCATCGGGCTCCCTGCTTGGCTGGAGGCCTGCTTCTCCCTCTCTCGCTCCCCCTGCTTGTGTTCCCCCTCTGGCTATGTTTCTCTGTCAAATAAATAAAATCTTTAAAAAAAAAATTAAAAAAAAAAAGTAATAATGTCACTTAAGTTTATATATTTTCCCTCTCTTTATGTGTCATGAATTTCAAGAGGTCATTTCCCACTCCTAATATGATTATATTCTTTCTATCTCTTTTTTTATACTTGATGCTTCAGTAATTGATTCACAGATATTCGTAACTGTCTCTTTATCACAAGTGGTCATAATTTTGTCCTCAGTTCAAATTCTTCTGATACTTACATCACGATCCTAGTTTTTGTGTGGTGGTGGTTTTTATTTAGTTACAATGTCATAGTGTACCTTCACCTACTCTTAATTTTCCACCTTTCTGAATCACATTCTATTAGGTGTGTCACATGATACCAGCAAAGTCTGTGTTAAGATCTAATCAGAATTTTTTAATACAGTCGTTTAACACATTTATATCCATTAATAATATAAACATATTTGGCTTTAATATTATTTTATATCATGCTTTCTGCTTGATTTCTCAAAATATCTTTCACCATAAGTCTCTTTGTTTTACAGTATATATCATCCTGTAACTTAGAAATTTTATTTTTGTTCAATTAGTTCCTTTTACAACTATATATAATTTCTGTAATCCTCCATTTCTTCAGTTTCTCTTAATGTCTAGAAAGGAACAGTAAAGAATAAGTATAATTCTCTTCTTCCACCTTTCCCTGTACTAACCATTTTTAAATCATATTCTCTTAATGTTTATCTTTCTAGTTTTAGATATAGTTGTACATCTATCACTTGATTTATCAACTTAATTTTGGTGAGTAGAAATAAAGTAGCACACCTGCCCTGTCTCTTACTTTTCTCCCTTTTCTCCACACTACCACTGTTTGTTAATTATTCACTTCAATACTATGTGTTTATACATCACAGTATATGTATGTATCCAATAGCTATTACCACAGTCATGCTGCATAATGAGCCATCCCAAACTCACTGCTTTCAGAAGAAACATTTATTCTCTCTAATGCACCTGAAAGATAATTAATATAGACTCAGCTTAGGTAGATTTGGTTTCAAGGTGAAAGGTGATCCAGTTCTGCTCCCCTGTCTGTCATCTTCCTTGGACCATGGGTTGGCCAGGTCATGTTCGCTTTGGAATGATGAAAGAAATTTGAGAATAATGAGCAGATGCAGCTCTGAACTTTCATTCTGTGCACATTCCATTGGCCAAAGCAAGTCAGAGAGCCAATTGCTAACATTTTTTTAGCCTCCTAGAATCCATTCCCTTTGCAATGTACATGACAAACATGAGAGTTTGTCATGTACATTGCAAAGGGAATGGATTCTAGGAGGCTAAAAAAAACTGGAAACAGTAGTATACTCTACAAAAATATGTCAGCATAATTCCCACATTCGTTTTAGCTCAATTCTGTAGTTACAGATTCACTTCTCATTATGGATCCTATTGCCACAATTTATGCAATTATCTCTGGCTTGCTGAAGTTTTCTTCCTGAGAATAGTATCCCCTAAGATAATGCATGTTCTAAAATGTTGGCCTGTGGCTGTGAATTTTTTTCTTGAAACAACTTTTTTTTTTTGCACAATAATTGAAATAGAACAAATCACATGTATGTAAGTACACAATTTGATAACCTTGGACTTATGTATACACTGTGAAACGATCACCTCAGCCAAGACAGTGGACATATCCCTCATCCTCAACATTTCCCTAGTGCCCCCTTTATTCTGTCCCTCCCCTCCTTTCACTCCCCTCTTTTCGTCATTCATCTGCCTTCTGCCACTCTAATTTGCATTGTCCAGAATTTTATATTAGTAAAATGATGCATTACATATTTTTGCCAGGTTTTTTTTTACTCAGTATAATTATATTGAGATTCATTTATGTAGTTTGTATGTTAGTGGTTTGTTACTTTTTATTGCTAAGTAACATACATTGAATGGATATACCTAATTTGTTTCTTCATTCATGCACTGATGGCATATTTAGGTTGTTTCCAGTTGGGGTAATACTTGCTTCATAGAATGAGTTAGGAGGTCTTCCTTCTATTTTTTGGAAGAGTTTGAGAAGGACTGATTTTTTTCAAAGAATCAACTATTTATTTCATTTATTTTATCCATTAATTTCCCGGTTTTGATTTCATATTTTTATTTATTCTATTTGGTATAGTTTGGGTTTAATTTTCTCTTCTTGTTCTAATTTCCTAGGGTAGAAGCTTAGATTATTTTAAATCTTTCTTTTTTTCTAACATGTACATTCAATACTATAGATTTCCCTCTAAGCATTGCTTTCACTGTATCCCACAGATTTTGAAAACCTATGTATTCGTTTTCATTTAAGTCAACTATTTTAAAATTTCTCTTGAGATTTCATCTTTGACCTTAGTGTCACTTAGAGGCGTGTTGTTTAGGGATGCCTGGGTGGCTCAGTCGGTTAAGCGTCTGCCTTTGGTTCAGGTCTTGATCCTGGGTCCTGGGATCAAGTTCCACATTGGGCTCCTTGCTCAGCAGGGAGCCTGCTTCTCCCTCTGTCTGCAGCTCCCCCTGCCTGTGTGCTCTTGCTCTCTGCCTCTATCTGAAAATAAGTAAATGAAATCTTTTTTTAAAAAATGTGTTTTTAATCTCTGAGTATTTTGGAATTTTCTAGCAACTTTTCAGTTATTATATTCTAGTTTAATTCCATTATGGTACAAGAGAAGTCATTAAATTATTTCTGTTTTTTGAAATTTGTTAAAGCATGTTTTATGGCCTTAAATGGTCTACCTTGGTGAATGTTCTATAGGAACTTGAGAGGAATGTGTATTCTGTTGCTGGATGAAGTAATCTATAGATGTGCATTATATCCAGTTGATCAGTGGTGTTGTTGATTTCTACTATGTATTCAGTGGTTTTCTTGAAGTTGGATGTGTTCATTTCTGATACAGGTGTATTAAAGTCTCCAAATATAATAATGGATGCATCTATTTTTCCCTGAAATTCTGTTTTTGCCTGATGTTGCTTGGTGCATACATGTTAAGGCACGTTATGTCTTCTTGGAGAATTCATCCCTTTAATACTATGTAATGCCACTCTTTATCCATGAAAACTTTCCTTTTTATGAAGTCTTCTCTGTCTGAAATTAATATTGCTATTTCCCCTTTGTTTGGTTTAGAGTTCTCCATCCCTTTATTTTTAATCTATATCTGTTTCATATTTAAAATAAATTTTTTGTAGACATCATATAGTTGGGTCTTTTTTTTAAGATTATATATATATATGTATATATATATATACACACACACATATATATTTTTTTAATTTGAGAGAGGGAGAGAGCGAGCGAGCACTGGAGTGGGGGAAGGGGCATAGGGAGAGAATCTCAAGCATACTCTGCACTGAGTGCTGAGCCTGACTCAGGGATCAGTCGCATGACTTTGATATCATGACATCAGCTGAAATTAAGAGTTGGATGCTTAACCAACTGAGCCATCCAGGTGCACCTGGGTCTTGTTTTTGATTCACTCTGACAAGTGACACATTTAGACCACTTATAGTCAAAGTGATTATTGATATATTTGGATTAATATTTGCCATATCTGTTACGTTTTTACATTTGTTGCCTTTGTTCTCATTTATGTCTTCCAATTTTTTTTGCCTTGTGTGATTTTAATTAAGCATTTTATATTATTCCATTTTCTCTCCTTTTTAAGTATTTTGTTTATACTTTTCTCCCTTTATTCAGTGATTTCCCTAGAGTTTGTCATGTGCATTTACAACTAATCCAAGCCTACTTTCTTTCCTTTTTTTAAAAAAAAAGTATTTTATTTATTTGACACAGAGAGAGAGAGAGCACAAACAGGGGGAGTGGGAGAGGGAGAAACAGGCACCTTGCTGAGTGGGAAGACTGATGCAGGACTCAATCCCAGGACGCCGGGATCATGACCTGAGCCAAAGGCAGGCACTTAACCCACTCAGCCACTTACGCCTCCCTCAAGGCTACTTACAAATAACACTGTGCTATTCCCAAGTAGTGTGAACACATCATAATAGCCAAACAATACTAATTTCTCCATTTCTTCCCTAATATCATTGTTATCATTCATTTCATTTATAAATAGCATATATATACACATTGTGGCTCCTATTATTTTGAATAAACTGGATCTGTTAGATCAATTAAACTTAAGAACAGTGTTTTTATTTTACCTTCAATTATTCCTTCTCCAGTGCTCTTCCTTTCTTTCAGTAGATCTGAGTTTTTGACTTACATCATTTTCCTTCTCTCTTAAGAGAGACATTTTTTTGCGAGGTAGGTTGAATGAGAAAAAATTCCCTCAATTTTTGTTTGAGAAAGTCTTTATTTCCTTTTCACTTTTGAAGGATAATATCATAGGATACAGAATTCTAGGTTTGTGGAGTTTTTTTCTGAACCTCCTAAATATTTAACATCATCCTCTCTATGTTTAATGATTTCTGAGAAGTCTTGTGTTTAGATGTATCTTTGTTCCTCTCTAAGTAAAGTGTTTGCTTTTTTTTTTCCCACCCTCTAGCTTCCTTCAGGATTTTCTCTTATCTCTTATTTTCTGTTTTGTTTTTTTTTTTAAGATTTTATCTATTTATTTGACAGAAACACAGCTAGGGAGGGAACACAAACAGGGGGAGTGAGAAAGGGAGAAGCAGGCCTCCCACCGAGCAGGGAGCCCGATGTGGGGCTCAATCCTGGGACTCCGGGATCATGACCTGAGCTGAAGGCAGATGCTTAATGACTGAGCCACCTAGGTGCCCCCCTTTTTTGAAAATGATGTGCCTATGTATAGTTTTTGGTGTTCAACATTAATTTGGGGAAACTTTCAGCCCTTCTTGTTCCAAATATTTCTTGTATTCCTTTCTCTTCCTTCTGGTCCTGTTATCATCTTCTGTTTTAAGCTGTATGTGTATAACTTCTGTAGTTGTCCCACAGTTCTTGGATATTGTGTTCTGCTTTTTTCAGTCTTTTATCTGTTGGCCTTGCGGTTTGAGAAGTTTCTATTAAGATATTCTCAAGTTCTTCATTTCAATTAGTGTTTTTAGTTTCTAACATTTGTTTTTGCTTTTGTTTTAAACAGTTAAATAATCTTTTTTTAAAGATTTTATTTATTTATTTATTTATTTAACAAGGAGAGACAGCTAGAGAGGGAACACAAGCAGGGGGAGTGGGAGAGGGAGAAGCGGGCTTCCGGCTGAGCAGGAAGTCCGGTGTGGGGCTCGATATTAGGACCCAGGGATCATGACCTTAGCTAAAGGCAGATGCTTAATAACTGAGCCACCCAGGCACCCTTTTTTTTTTTTATTAGAATTTTCATCTCTTTGCTTACATTGCTTGTATGTTGTCTAATTTATCTATTAGAGTCTTTAGCATGTTAATCATAGTTGTTTTAAATTCCCAGCCTGAATATTCCAACATCCTTGCCATATTTGAGTCTGGTTCTGATGCTTGCATTACTCCTCAAACTGTGTTTTTTACTTCTCAGTGTGTCTTGCAATTTTTTTTAAATAACTGAGCATGAATTTGGTAAAATGATCTGCTGGAAATAAGCCTTTAATAAGGTACAGCTAAAGGTGTAGGCAAGGGGAGATTGTTCTATACTCCTATGATTGGGTCTCAATCTTTTAGTGACCCTATATTTCTAGACTCTGCATTTCACACCTGATTTTCAGTCCCCACTCCTCTTAGGTGATACAGGATGGCTAAAGTGGGGTGAAATTGGGTATTTTCCTTCTCCCATGTGTAAATCTAGAAAGGGCTTAAGTAGCTCCTTTCCCCCTTCTCTCCTCTCTAGCCTTTCTGTGGAAAGCTGGAGTCATCTGGTGTTGGGTATTTCCCTTCCTTGAGGTCAGTGAGGCTCTGGTAGAAAAAAAAACAAACAAAAAGCCCAGCAGATATGGGTCTGGTTAAATAGTTTCTCCTGAAAGTAGACCTTGTTAAGAATGATAGAATGGTTAGGCATGTTCCAAAAAGGTTCTTTTTCCCCTTTTCCTGCTAAGCACAAATGGATTTTTCTCTAATATTCACTATGACAACCTGGTAGGAATCTAGGAGGTAAAACTCACAAGTGTGAGGACCTCCCAGTGATTTGGTTTCCTTGGAAACCTTAGCATGGTCCATCCTGAGTCTTCAGCAATTCATCAATTATGTTTAGGCTTTCCTACCCTCAGCACTGGTTCCTGGAAAAGTTTCAGCTCAGTTTCTAGTATAGAGAACTGATTCTCTGTGTTTGCCTATCAGTCTCTCCAATTTGAGGGGCAGTGGTTTGCTCTGTGTCCTCACTTATTTTATGGATCTAAGAAGAATTGTTGATTTTTTTCATTTGTTTAGCTTTTTACTTTACTTTACTTTACTTTTTACTTTATAAGATGGATTGGTGACTTCCAAGCTTCTTATTTACTGACCACAAGCCAGAAGATTTGGGGTTATTTCTTTCTGCTCCTCCGACTGGATTTTCAAGTGTGCGGCTTAAATCTGTTAATTTATTTTCTCATTTCAACTATTGTACTCTATAGTTCCAGAATTTTATTTTTATCTTTTTTAAAGATTTTATTTATTTCTTTGACAGAGAGAGAGCCTGCAAGAGAGGGAACATGAGCAGGGGGAGTGAAAGAGGGAGAAACAGGCTTCCCACAGAGCAGGGAGCCTGCCATAGGGCTCTATCCCAGGACCCTGAGATCACACCCCAAAGCCAAAGGCAGACACTTTAATGACTGAGCCATCCAGGAGCCCTGTAGTTCCAGAATTTTTGTTTGGTTCCTTTTTATAGTTTATGTTTCTTTATTGATATTCCCTATTCATTGAGATATTCTCCCTGTTCCCTTTAGCTTTTCATCTCCAGTTTCCTTTAGCCCTTCGAGCATATTTTAAATAGTTTGTTTAAAGTCTTCAGCTAGTAAATTCAATATCTGTGCCTTGTCAGACACAGTTTTTGTGGATTTCTTCTATGAATGGACTATATACTTTTTGTTACTTTATATGCTTCCTAATTTTTGTTGAAAACGAAGCATTTCAAATATAATATAGCAACTGTGGGAATCAGGTTTTCACCCATTTTAGGCTTTATTTTGTGGTTAGTTGTGGACTATAGCTGTTTAGTTTTTAGTGGCCTTTAAAAACTATTTCTGTAAAGTCCATATTCTTTCTCATGTGAGATTTCTGAAACCTCTGTCCATTTAGCTTGTGATCAAATGGTGTTTTGACAGAGATTTCTTTGAATGTCTGGAAGCAAAGGAAAAAGACAAGAAAAGAAAGAAATGGGCAAAACACTCTCAGTCTGTTGGGGAACTCCTTTGGGGCTTTGACAGGCTATTTACAATGCTGAGCCTCTACTTGTTGCTTATGCTGAGCCTAGAGATTAGCCAGAGGTGAAAGTTCAGTGTCTTTCCAAGTCTTTTCTAAGCACACACCCTGCTTGAGGTATATGCATAGCTTTCTTGGCTGCTCAGTATACATAGTCACTTTGAATACCCTAATTTGCAAAAGAAAAAAGAAAGCCCTCTTCCCAGCTTTTCCTTCCAGGCTTTAGGCACAACTGCTGCTTGCCTCAGTTGTACTCTTTTGCCAAAGCAACAGCAGTAGTTCATTTGCCTTGCAAGGATTACAAGAGTTACGACTGTATAACCGCTTCTCTGCCCAGATGACTTCCACATTAGGGAAAAGAAAATCAAGAATTTTCAGATAGCCCCCACAGAGGTTAGAACAGACCAACATGTTTCTTTGAAAATACGGTGCAGACTGCTGTCATGAGGACTACCCCAGAACAAGGGATGCATAGGGCCAGGGTAAATAGAAATGCCACAAATCTTTACTACTGTTTTTTGGTTGCCTTTTTCATAATGCAGCATTCCTTTTATTATTATCCAGAGTTCTGAAAATTTTGATTCTGACAGTTTTTTGTTTTCCAACCACTGAAAGATATTTTTGCTGGGTATAGAATGCAAAGCTTATAAGTTTTTTTGTTTCTTTGTTTTATTATTTTTGTTGTTGTTGTTTTTTTCCTCTCAGGATTTATTTATTTTTGAGAGCTACAGAAAAGGAAAGAGTGCATGCCCTTGCCTGTACAACTGGGGGCAGGAGAGGGGCAAATGAAGAGGGAGAGAGAGAATGTTAAGCAGACTCATGACCAGCCCAGAGCCTGACATTGAGTTTTATCTCAAAATCCTGAAATCATGTCCTGAGCCAAAATCAAGAGTCCCATGCTTAACTCACTGAGCCACCCAGGTACCCCTCTTTCAGTACTTTGAAAATGTTGCTCTGGTGGCTTCTTGTTTTCATGATTTCCAGTGAGAAATCTGATACCCTTTTCTTTGTTCCTTGTAAAATATTGTTGTTGTTTTTTCTTCACTGCCTTTAATATTTTGTCTTAATTACTGATTTTCAGCCATTTGATTATGTGTTATCTTGATTTAGCTTCCTTTATGTTTCATATGCTTGGAATTTATTAAACATTTTGGATCTCTGTTTTTTAATTTTGATCAAATTTGAAAAAATTTCAGGCATGATTTCCTTAAAAAAATTCTTTTGGTCTGCTCTCTCTCCTTTCCTCGTGGCTGCTATTTATCCATATATTAGGTTGCTTGATGTTTCTTATAGTTCACTAGTGCTCTTTTCATTATTTTTTCCCTTAATGTTTCATTTAGAATAGTTTCTATTGGAATTGCTTCAAGTTCATTAATCTTTTCTTCTGCAGTATTTAATCTACCATTAATCTCATCTGGTATATTTTCATGTTAGAACTTGTAGTTTTTAATCCCTAGAATTATGACTTGAGTCTGTTTTCTATCTTCCATGTTTCTAATTTTTTTTAACGTAAAAAACACAGATTTACAGATGCCTGTAAATAACAGTGCAATAAATGTGAGAGTGCATATATTTTTTCAGACTAGTGTTTTCATTGTCGTTGGGTAAATACACAGTAGTGGAACTACTGGACCATATAGTAGTTCTATTTTTAATTTTGGAGGCACCTCCACACTGTTTTCCACAGCTACTACTCCACTTTGCATTCCCACTAACAGTACATTAGAATTTCTTTCTCTCCACGTCCTTGCTGACACTTGTTATTTGTTAGAAGCATTTCTTTATTGTGCTTTTAGTGAGTGCGTCTGGCAGTGGTAGCAGTAGCAAAGGCAGGTAAAGCTTGGCCACGGGCCTCCTGCTCAGACACCATGCTTCCCACAGTAGCAGCCACACAAGACAGTCTTGCCAGTGGGCTCGCAGCCTGGGAGCAGCAGCACTTTGGACTCATGGTCTTCTATAACATCAGAAGGAATATGCATTCCTGGGTCTAAGGGAGTGTAGGCAGTTCCAAGAGCTGCCCCATGATTACAGAAATAACTGGGGGCTTTGGTTAACATCATTTCCCACTTTGGTTCTTCAGTTTCAGGGCTGGTAGTGGCTTCTTGAAGTAAATAGTCTTTATAGAACTCTTTTTGTACAATCAGTATCTTGCATTACATTTTCTCTACAATCTATATTTCTTCAAAACATCCGCAATACTTTCTTTTTCCTAACTGAACATTAAGTGTTCTAGGAAGATATAAAATAATTGGGTTATACTTTATTTAAAGATTTTTGTCAGCATTACTCTGCTGTCTTCTAGCATTCAGTATTGTTTTGGAGAAATTTGATGTCAGCTTGATTCCCCGCTCTGCTTTATAACTTGCTTTAATATTGTTTACTAGATACTTATGAACTATTTTTCTTCATTTTTGAGATCCGTTAACTTTATCCATTTCTGTGGGTATGGATTGTTCTGTATTAGGTTTTCCCAGACATCTGTATGTCTTTTTTTTTTAAGATTTTATTTATTTGACAGAGAGAGATCACAAGTAGGCAGAGAGGTGGGCAGAGAGAGAGGAGGAAGCAGGCTCCCTGCTGAGCAAAGAGCTCCTTGTGGGCCTTGATCCCAGGATACTGAGATCATGACCTGAGCTGAAGGCAGAGGCTTTAACCCACTGAGCCACCCAGGAGCCCTGTATGTCTTTTTTTTTTTTTTTTTTTTTAAGACTTGGGTCTTGTTTCTGGAGAATTTCCTTGAATCATGGAGTGTATTTATTCCATTATTTTTCTCCAGATATACAAATGAGGTCAATGATGGGACTCATTTGCCTGTCTTTAGTATCATTTTTGATTGTTTTCCTCTATTTTCCTAAATATTATACTTCTTTTCTTCTGAATATTTTATATTACAGGCAGAATAACTGCCCCTCCCCCCAAGGTGTCCAGGTCCTAATCACTAGAACCTGTGCCTTTGTTACATTACATGGCAAAAGGGACTTTGGATGCAATTAAGGTTATAGACTCACAAACAGCGATATTATCCTGGATTAGCTGGGTGGGCTCAATCTGATCACATGAGTACCTAAAAGTGGAGAATTATGTCCCTAAAAAGGGACAAATCAAAAAAGGAGTTGGAGAGATTACAAACATGAAAAGGATTCAACTTGCTATTTTTGTTTCTAAGATATCAGGACCCATATAGAGCAAGTGCTCTAGGAGCTAAGAAAGGCCCAGGTTGCACAAGCAAACGGAGACCTTGGTCCCAACCTACAAGGACCCGGGTTCTCCCAGCAATATGAATGTGTTTCAAAGGGGATTCTTCCTAGAACCTCCTGATAAGACTCTGGCCAGTGAACATAGTGATTTCATCCTTGCAAGATTTGGAACAGAAAAGTTAGCCAAGACCACATGTATTTATGACCTTCAGAACTGTGAGATAAATAAGTTTGTGTTGTTTTAACCCTCTCAGTTTGTGCTGATTTGCTTGGAAACAATAGAAAATGAATTTATTATTCATCATGCTCAGTACAATTTATTTAAAAAGGAAGAGATCAAAGTGATACATTAAAATAAGAAATGAATGAGTTTGAAATTTTGAATCCTTCTGACTATATACTTTTTCCTTTACATACCAGTATTAACATATTACAAATTTAATTGTTATGGTTCAGAATTTCCACTAAAATATGTGGCCACCCATGTTGATTTTCTTTTTGAGTAAGACTTTATATTTAAGTATCTAAATATAAAAGAAACATACAGCAAAAGCTGTGTAAATATGAGAGAAACAAGTAAAAAAGTAAAAAGTGTATCACTGAAGAGGTGCATAAAAAATTTCTAGATAAAGTAACATGGATAGAACTATTGAAGGAGGATCTGTTACCAAAATTACACTACAGTGTATAATTTTATCATTCTATGCAATGGTGGTAGAAACATGAATTAATTCAACTTATCTAATTAATCAATGAAATCTATTACATTTTGGAGTACTCACTGGGACAGGAAATACAATTTTTGAAGTTTTTATGAATCAAGGACTTCCACTTCTAGCTATCATAGGATAACAGGCACTAGACTTATCTTCTGACAGTATAAACTAATAAACTTGATTAAATATACAAAACAATAGTTTTTAGATATTGCACAAAGTCCTGTTGCTCAATTACATAGGACTTTGATACATGAGAGAAAGGAAACAAGTAAGTACTATGATTATCTTGGCTTCCTACTTGAAGGGAGAACCACAGCAGGAAAGAGAGTCAAAAGCAGAATGTGAAAGACTTGAAGAGGCGATGATGACATTGAGAGAGTTGAGTCCAAGGAGATAAGATGACCGACAGAGTTGGGCAGGGTTCTGGAGAGAAAGAACCAATGCATGAAAAAGAAATTTCTTTTGTTCTTTGCCTAATACTAAGCCATGCAAGCATAGAGTGAAACTCCGTAAGCAAAGAAGGCATGGAAAACTGTAAGCTGAACAATTTCCAGGGATGTACATTACTTAGGAATAAGATATATTTAGGTTCTGATAAGACAGACTGAAGTGTTCTCATTGAACATGGAATAAAGACCCCAGAAAGATCATGCCTTAGGAGTAGGTCTGGGGGCTCCTGGGTGGCTCAGTTGTTAAGCGTCTGCCCCTGGCTGAGGTCATGATCCCAGAGTCCTGCAATCAAGCCTAGCATCAGGTTCCTTGCTCAACGGGGAGCCTGCTTCTCCCTCTGCCCCTCCCCCTGCTTGAGTTCCCTTGCTCACTGTCTATCAACTAAATAAAATCTTAAAAAAAAAAAAAAAGGAGTAAGTCACCATCATCTCTAGAGTAAAAGTATTCCAGACCAGTGAGGTCCAGTACAGTTGCTACTAGTTGTGTATGGCCGTTGAATACTTGAAATGTGTCTACTAGGGCTATGGAACAGAATTTTTAGTTTTACTTAATTTTAACTCATTTAAATAATTTGTATTGTAACTTAGTCAAATGTGTCTAGAGGCTACCATATTGGACACTGAAGTTCCATGGCCAACCTCATGCCCCTTAATAAAGACAAGTCTTGAGATGATGAGATTGAACTGCAAGTAACTGCTTGCCATAACAAATACCAAAACTCTTTAAGAGAAGAAAACAAAATCTAGATGTTCAAGTATGATTCACAATGTCCAGAAACTAATACAAAATTACTAGATACACCAAGAAGTAGAAAAAATGTGAGCCGTTACTAGGAGAAAAATCAATCAATAGAAACAGACCTACAAATGAGAAAGATGATGGATAAGTAGACAAAGATTGCAAAATGGTGTAAACCTACTCAAGGCTTTTAAGGAACACCATTAACATACTGAGGAGAAAAATGAAAGATTTTAAAAAACTAATAGAAGGCTTAGGGACGAAAAAATAAAATGTCTGAAATAACAAATTCACTGGATGGGTGTTAAGGACAATTGTATATTGCAGAAGAAATGACTTGTAAATGAAGAAAGCAATAGAGCCCATTGTTTTTTAAGAGCCAGAGAATAAGGATGGGAAAGAAAATATACAGTGACCTAAGTGATATTATCAAAAAATCCAACATACCTATAATTAGAGTCCTAGAAGGAGAGCAAAGGGAAAGACAGAGAAAACCAGTAGAGAAATAATTTCTTTTTTTTTTAAGATTTTATTTATTTATTTATTTATTTGACAGAGAGAGAGATCACAAATAGGCAGAGAGGCAAGCGGAGAACAAGGGGGAAGCAGGCTCCCCCCTGAGCAGAGAGCCTGATGTGGGACTCGCTCCCAGGACCCTGAGATCATGACTTGAGCCAAAGGCAGAGGCTTAACCCTCTGAGCCACCCAGGCGCCTGAGAAATAATTTCTTTGAAGAAAAGTTTCCCAAAGTAATGTAAACTATGGCCCCATGCTTACAAAATACTCAACAAACCCCAAGCAGGAAAAACATGAAGAAAATCATACCAAAGCACATCATAATCACATGGCAAAGGAAAAAAGAAAAGGTGATAAAGAGGGGTGCCGGGGTGGCTCAGTCAGTTAAGCACTTGCCTTCAGCTCAGGTCATGGTCCCCGGGTCCCAGGGTCCCGGGGTCCTGGGGTCCTGGGATCAAGTCCCACATCGGGCTCCCTGCCAAGAAGGGAGCCTGCTTCTCCCTCTGCCTCTTCCCCTCCCCCTGCTTGTGCTGTCTCCCTCGTTCCCTCTCTCTCTCCAAGAAATAAATAAAATCTTTAAAAAAAAAAGAAAAAAATCTCAAAAGCAGTAGCAAAAAATGACACTTAACTTACAGAGAGAAAAAGATAAGACTATTACAGACTTCTTATTGGAAATCATGGAAAGCAGAAAACACTGGAATCTCTTTAAAGCATTGAGGGTATAAAAGTCAACCTAGAATCTATACCCAGGAAATTTCCCTCAATAAATACATTCCAAAATACCACCTCATCATTAAACGTGCCAACATCATAGTAGCTGCTGTTTAGTGCCATGGCCTATGCTGGCCACTTACACATATTTACCTCAATTGATCCTCATTATTAGCATCACTTAACCAATGAGAAATCTAAAACTTACCTTCAGGGGCGCCTGGGTGGCTTAGTCAGTTAAGCATCTGCCTTCTGCTCAGGTCGTGATCATGGAGTCCCAGGATCCAGACGCATGTTGGGTTCTCTGCTCAGTGGGCAGCCTTGTTTCTCTGTCTGCCCTTCATCCCACTTGTACTTGCTCTCTCTCAAATAAGTAAAATCTTAAAACAAACAAACAAAAAAGCTTACATCCATGGGGTAGCTTGGGCAAGGTTATGGAAGACAAATAATAAAGCCAGGATGTATTCATTCCATCATTCAGTAAGTATTCCTTGACTATTTACTAGGTACCAGACATATTTTAGGGTTCGGGTTACTACAGTGAAGGAGTCAGGTAAGGCTTCTCTTTTGTCTCTTCCTGTCTCATTAGTGAGACATAATTATCAAGTGAATGACACAATTTTGGATAGGAAGGAGATGGGAGGCCTGGAGGCTGGTGATCAAGGTTCACTGAAGGGGAGCAGACTAGGCCTTAGTCTGAAGAAAACTATCTAAGCAGTAGAATCTGAGCTCGGACATAGTGATAATAGATCGTTGGTGTACCCTTGAATGGGAACACAGGGCC
The DNA here is from genome assembly GCA_004023965.1 of Spilogale gracilis. NCBI lineage: Eukaryota > Metazoa > Chordata > Mammalia > Carnivora > Mephitidae > Spilogale > Spilogale gracilis. The sequence continues at coordinate 78,071 of PITA01000947.1, forward strand.
CAAAGGAAGAGCTGTGGACCTGGGGACAAGAACCTGTATTAGTTGGGGGTCTGTAGACCACAGCAGGGTTTCCTTAGTGTAAAGAAGCAGGTTTCAGTTAAGAGCAACTGCATTACTGAGGGAAGACTGAATTCCTCCCCGCTGACCTGGTGACGGTCCCTTTCCCACATTTGTTATGAGGACGTAAGCCACATGTAAATGCGATCCTCGTGAGAGGCAAAACACGTGGTCTGGCCAGCTCCAGTTTGGAGGGAGGCCTGAGTGTTAGTCTGTAAAGTATGCTATCAGGAGGGGAAATTTGTGTTTTACATGTTAAACTGGGTCTGGATGCTGGAGAATTTTTATATTTCCTGCACTGCCTTCATTCAAAACCAGTTAGATAAGAAGTCAGGTGAAAGAGGGGGTCAGACATGGACGATAGCAGCCGATGTTCTTGTGCCCTTCATGTACACTAGACTTGGTAAGGACTGCATAGAGCTAATGTCCTATTTAATTCTCTCCACAATCTCACGAGTTAGGTATTACTACTATTCTTCGGATAGGAAAACGGACACATTTGCAAAGTTCCATCCACAAGACGCCCCTGGTAGAGCCAGGACTTGAATCCAGAACCACGGGACTCTGAAGCGCAGACTCACAGCTACTATGATCCCTTTGTATTTTACCATCAACGTGGGAGAAGTGCCTACTGTATTCTAATTGTAGTCAGTTTCTCAGCCTCCACGGCACTATCGAGAAAAATGGCTCTGGTTGGGCCAGATTCTTCTTTACCCAGATTTACAGAGATTCCTCCTGAACCCATGTTGGGTTTTTCCACACTGTCTGTACTGCACGCACACTTTCTTCAGAATCTCTCATTATCAGAGTTCCTACTCTCTACTTAGGGGCTTTATGCAAAGTTCAATCTATGAGGGTCAATGATATAGCACTTCTCTTGTAGGAAAGAATTTGTTTCCTTTTAAATGCTCAGAAAAATCCCACACAAAAAAACAAAACAAAACAAAAACACCTGCTGGCCGGCTGTGTGTTAATCCAAGGAATGATCTCTTTCAAATTTCCTGTCAAGAGCCACAATTACATTGTGCAGAAAATGTTTTACCTTGATATCTGAAATTTCACCCATTTCTAGAACCTTACAGTTTTATTGCCCTTGGAAAAAACAAGGGTCAAATTTAATATAAATCCGTAAGAAAATGGACATTTTGATCCACTTCTTTGGCACCTGTCACATTGATACCTAAAGTAGAACCTTAAGCTTTTCGTTCGTTCATTCTTTCTGCTTGTTTTACTTTCTAACAAAGCTTTGCCTACAGCCTTTCTGGTGGACAGTTAGAACACTCTATCCAGATTTTAAATGTAGCTGATTGACCTAGAACTTTCATTTGGTCTAACAAAATAAAGAGTACTAGATGTCTGTACATGGATAGCTATTGCAGAATTCCTTGCAACAAAACCCTTACAAAAACATCTAGATGTGGCCAACAGGAAGTCAATGTAATACTCCATGGTAGCTTTGTAATGTAGCAGTTAAAAATGAAAATATTTCTCAGTGGTGGGAAAATGTGGGCCATCATGTGAAAACGTTTATAAAAACAGTATGAGTAGAGCTCTAGGTTTTTTTGTTTGTTTGTTTTGTTTTGCTTTACACATGAAAGCAAAATGAATGACCTCTGAGAGGTGGCATTATGGATGCAATTTATTATTTTCTGGCAGTTGAACATAGTGCTTAAGACTAATGAGCTCTGGAAGGGTCCCTGGGTAGTCCAGTTGTTGAACATCGGACTCTTGATTTGGCTGGGGTCATGGGACTGAGCCCTGCATGGAGCCCTGAGCTTCTCACTGTCAGCTTCTCTCTGACTGTCCCGCTCATGTTCTCTCTCTCTCAAATAAGTAAGCCTTAAAAAAAAGCCTGTGGGCTCTGGAGATGGTCCAACTAGGTTTAACCCTTGGCTCTACCATTTACTAGTTGTGTGACTCTAGGAAAGATACTTTTACGAAAATTAGTGGAGTTGATTTATGTAAAATCTTTAGTAGGGTGAAATCATCATCCTTATAAAATGGAAACAAAATTAAAAATAGAAGTGCCTTTAAAAACAAACAGGCAGTGTGTTTAATATTGTACAAAAGGACACATGGGAGTGGGAGTAAGAAAAACTGGGTTTGAGGCCAAGCTTACCAAGGGGTGAGATTTTACGCAAGTCCCATCCTCTGATCCCTGATGTCAAGGGTCAGATGGGGAGAGTAACACTCTTTCACCATCTCAGAAATGTAGTTGGGATCAAATGAGAATTTATAAGAGGACTGCATAAACCATGATCTACTTGGCAAAATATTTTATTATTATATGAAGTGTTGAATCCTTAACATCATTCTTAAGTTAGTTAAAATTACAAATAATTTTGTCCTAATTCCAAAGCAGGAGAGGTGCAAACTCAAATGGTTACAGAAGGGAAGTAACTATAGTGGAATAAGCTCGTCTGCAAGATATGTCAGCGCTTGGCCACCAGTGGAGTGAGGAAAAGGTGAGAGGAGGAGAGAAAGAACTATATAATAATATCTTCTTAGACGGGCAGCGTTCCTAGTGTGGCATCCATCACATCCTAACCACCTGTTCTTTGATATTTCCGATAACAACTGTATCATCTGATCACCAGATCCTTTTCAGGCATTACTGAGTAAACTGCTGGGCAGCAAGGTTGGATCTAGATTTGGGTCAATAGAGTAACCCTTTCAAACATACTGGGAAGAAAAAATATGTCATCAGTAAAAGTTCAAATTATGACGCTTCATTCTGCTGACTTTGCTGGGTGATTCAGAGAATAATACAGTGATGGCACATTTCAGTTCCCACGAGGGATATATGTCACGGTTCTCTTTGTAGACTGACTCACAGCTATCTGACTCTCGGTGGAACAATTTTATGTTTTGCCATTTTTCAACTGAGGAGCTTGGCTTAATGAGGTTTGAGTTCCCTTTAAGCAATAAAGTACTTCTTTATTGATGTATAGGTCAAGATTATGCTAATAGGACGTATTATTTGGTGATTTGGAGTAGATTCTTTACCTATAATAATTGTACCTATTATAATCTTGATGGTGTTCAGTAGTAAAATAAGAAGAACCTTTTGAAGAAGAGTGACCACCACAGAAATAAAATCCCCTTACCTCTTGCCACCCTACCCCAACTCCACGGGAATTACCAAGAGTCCACCTGAGTAAAAGAAGCAAAGCCATGCTAAAGCATTGAGAGAGATGAGACCGTCCCATTTAACTTTATGAAGCTGGCCCGATCCTGACAAAAACGACGACACACAAAAACTAAAGATCGATGTCATCTATTATACAGAAGTAACATTCTAAAAATATTATCCATTAATGTAGTAGTTTCAAAGGGAATAAAATACACTCAATAGACAGCCACAGCATTTGATATTATTACATTTGATAAAAAGAAGAAAAAAATCGTGAAAATGGGACCAGGGAGATTTTTCTTCTCAACGTGACAAAGAGTATTTCAGTCAACAGCCCACATTATACTTAACAAGCCAAAGGTATTCCCTTGCAGTCGTGAATAAAACGACTTTGCATCGGTCTTTTATTTAGAAAGTGACTGCAATTAAAGAAGAAAGGTCAGAAATATGAAAACAAGAGATTCAATATTGGAAAATAAATGAAATATTGTGTAGACAATATAGTCACATAAAACACCAAAGAATCAACTGACATACAAAGTAGAATTACTCAGTGTTCTAGTTAATGGCTAAATTTAAAATATAGTGAAATTAATAGCTCTCATATGTCATCATTACTAGAAACAAAAATGCAATGAAGAAATAAAATGATTCATAATAAAAAGCATTAAGTGTAAAAACTGATGGAAGAACTTTTTCTCATTTTCTAACCATAAATGAAATAAATTCTTTGGTTGGAATACAAAAGAGGAAGAATAAAAATAAGGAGAAAGGGGAGGGAGAGACCAAAGAGGGAGGAGAAGGGGAAGGAGGAGGAAAAGAATAAGAAAAAACACAGTCTGTGGTATTTTGTTATATTAGCCTGAGCAGAATACAACAAAACAGAATGTTATGAATAACTATGCTCATAAATTTGGTAACTTAGGTGAAATGGACAATTTCCTTGAAAGTCAAACTGCCCAAACTCAAGAAATAGTCTGCATAATTCTATCTAAAGAACTGAATTCAGATAAAAATCTTCCACTGAGGAGGCCCAAATGGCATCATTGGTATATACTATGCAACGTTTAGGGAATAAATTATATGAATTTTACCCATTCTTCCATAACTCATGAGAGCAACATTACACTGACCAATGACATTAAAAGGTAAGGAAAACTACAGATCAATATCCCTTATGAACACTGATGCAAAAATATCAACAAAATACTAGCAAAGAAATCTAAACAGTATTCTGGAAATTCAAGGCTGGTTCTACAGGGGAAAATGAATGTGATTCCCACACCAACATTATGAAGGAAAAGAAGACATGGTAGTTTCAATAGATGCAGAAAAAACAATCAGCTGAAACCCAACATCCATTCATGGATTACAAGTCTCACAAAACCAGGAATAAAAGGGAATTTCCTCAGTCTGAAAAAGGCCATTTACAAAAATCCTACAAATAACCTACTTAATGGTGGAAGACTGAACGCTCGCATCCCAGGATTGGTGACAAGGCAAGGATCTGTCTGACCTCACCACTGCTTTCACCGCCACCTGGAAGGTCAAACCAGGGCAGCAGGACAAGAAGAAAGAAAAGGCATCTAAAAGGAAAATTAGAAAGATTGTAAAGAAAGAAAACATTTATTATAAATAAGCTGCAGACAACATGACTGAATAGAAAACATCTAGAAATCTACATACGTGGATTTGTAAGGTATCAGGATAGAAGGTCAATATACAAAAAATCAATGGTACTTCCAGATATTCACAATGAACAATAAGAAACTGAAATTTTTGTATGTATACACAAAAGAAACACAAACTAGTAATGTATGTGCAAGATATGTCTGCAAAAAACTAAAAACACTGATAAATCCATGATCCACATTAAATAGAGCAATATTCTGCCTTCGTGGGTTGGGGGACAAATATTAAGATGTCCATTCTCCCTGAACTGGCCTATACATTAAGGACAATTAACATCAAAATCCAAGAGGGTGTTTTTGTTCTCAAGAGGCTGACTCTAAAATGTGTAAGGGAATGGTAAAAGAATAAAAAATTCAAAGCGTTAAAAAAAATTGATTTACTGGCTTCTGAAAACCTACAGCAACCAAGGCAATGTAGGATGGGTGAAAGCACAGACATAAACTAATGGAACAGTGCAGAAATAGACTAACACAGTGTCAACTGATTTTGAACAGAGGTGCAAGAAAACACACTTCGGTCTATCTGTGGTATATATGTAATTTTTTTTTAATGTTCCATATGTGAAAAAGTAACTCAAATGGATCCCAGACCTAGATGTAAAAAGTGAAAACTAGGGGCGCCTGGGTGGCTCAGTTGGTTGAGCGACTGCCTTCAGCTCAGGCCATGATCCCGGAGACCCAGGATGGAGTGCCACATCAGGCTCCCTGCTCGGCAGGAAGCCTGCTTCTCCCTCTCTCCACTCCCCTCTCTCGCTTGTGTTCCCTCTCTAGCTGTGTTTCTCTCTGTCAAATAAATAAATTCTTAAAAAAAAAAAAAAAGTGAAAACTAGTGAAGTCCTAAAAAATAAAAAAATCTTTGTCACCTTAAGTTAAGCACTTTTCTTAGGACACCAAAACGCATAATCCATTAAAGAAAAAGGTTGCTCAAGTGGACTTCGTGCAAATTAAGAACTGCTGCTCTTTAAGGAGCTCCGTCAAGAGAAGGAAGAGAAGACAAGCTCAGACTGGAAGAAAGTATCTAGAGCACATGTCTTGTGTCAAGATTATGGAAATTAGTATCTGGCTAGAAATGAAAAAACACAAATTAGTTACCACTTTTGACTTTTTTCAAATAAGTAAAGATAAAATATGGGATTTTTGTCCATTAGTGTGACGATATGGGTAATCCCAGATACTTGTGACAGAACTTCCAGTTTTGGTAGGAAATCTGACAAGATCAATCAAATCTTAAATATATCCATATCCTTTAATACAGAAACTCTATTTCTAGGAATGTAACCTAAAAATCTTAAACCCAGGTACTTCTGTTTGCAAAAATGAAAAAAAAATCAGCCCTTGTTAATAACAGGGACTGATGAGATAAAAGAGCGGATCATCCACCAATAGGAGGCTATGCAGACAGGCAAATCTTGCAAGAGCTTTCTGATCTGGGAAAGTGCTCAAGACACATTAAGTGGAGAAATAGGACATAAAAGTGAATTCCATTTTCTATGAAGACAAGAAAAAAATGTTTTCTCTACATGATGTGATTACTGGTAGGGTATTTTTCCTTTTTGTACTTCCTGAGAAACGTAATCAAGATATAGAAGTTACTTTGTAAAAGGAAATGATGTCCCAAGGTTAACGCCAGTTTGACATAAAACGACATGTAATTCCTGGTCTCTTCGTAAGAGAAAGCGAGCACGGCACGTGAGCATCGCCTTCTGCAGAAGGGTGGGTAGACTGTGTCGCCTATGACTGACATCTCAAAACTCCGATCTAATTTCTTTGTTGCTTCCCACTAAGACCATGATAGACATTGTTAACTGACATATGGGGATCCCCTTCTATCACTGGGCCCTCAATTGAGCACAGCCTATACTATTCATGTTGAATACTGATTTTATCTGGACTTAAATAGGCTTTGGACTTCCCTTTATTTGGCTCCCAATTTAGTTTTTAATAAGCTCTTACAATACAGGAATAGAATTGTTGATGCATTCTTAAAAATACCTGTTTAAGACTTAACCATTGCCCTCTAGTGGGAAAGCCCTCAAATAACTTGTTGCTGTTCAGACTAGAGCCAAAACTGTAGCTAGAATCTTAAAAGAAAAAAGTACTAGCTTTCCCGAGGAATCTTTGTAGTGCATTATTATAGGTTCTGTGCTAAAGAACTTTTCATATGTATTAACGTTAAGCCCTTAAGATGGGCATTTGGTTTTTTTGTTGGTTTTTTTTTTTAATTTAAGGTGGCCATTTCTTAATGCCTACACAAAGATAGGTCACAATGCTAATATCATTATGCAATAAAATGTCAAGGAGAGAAAAATGTTATTATGTTTTAAAAAAGTACCTTCAGTAGTTAAGAACATCCCAAGACCTTTAATTTCACTAATCATTTGATAATACTACAGTTCCAATGTTTTGGCCTCATATGCATTTTTACAAAATGAAACAGGGTCAGGTTCCAAGGTTTTGGGTTAAGAGGTGTGTAAAATACTTTTTTAGCCATGGTAACACACACACAGATACATTCAGTTATCAACTGAATGAAGAAGATACCCCATATAGTAGTGCTCTCAAATACTGAAATTCATTCGATTCTCGATTAGCTAGCATTCACCTTTTTTCTCTTTTCTTGGTTCTTGGTTTGGTTTTGTTCTTCTAGAAGTGTACAGTACCATCTCCACTTGAGTGTGCATGTGATTTTAAAAAAAGATGAAGCAAATGATTTATATTCCACTAAAAATATGATCAGTAGTGTTTAGGTTTCACATATAAATTTTCCAAGACTAAAAACCTATTACTTGAAATAAATCCTATTACACACGAGAAGAACCTGTTTTCATATTTCTCACTTTCTCTAGGAATACCCGTAGCCAGAATCCTCCTCACATTGAAAATCTGAAAAGATCCTCACTTTTAAAGAAAAATCCTCACAATTTGAAAGGAAAAAAATATGCAAATGTAGTATTTATTCCGAAAAACTAGGCGTCACACAAGTAAGCTTAATATCTAGTAGTTGTTATTGTGTTTACATACAGAGATTTATAAAATAACTATTGCCCAGCCACTAAGGATCAAAGGAGATTAGCAGAATGAGTTTTTTCCCCTACTGTAATTTAAGGAAAAAAAAGAAAGATTAAGACAGAAGGGATAGGAAATAAATGTGTCAAGAGGATAGGAGAATACAAGCAATTTGACAAGACTAAGTTTATTCTAAGTAAAATTTTTATTAATAAAAAGATTAACCATGACCATATATGAGATGAGTGGCTGGGCGAGTCTGCTACATAAATAAATTAAAAACTGATAATTGAGAATATCATTACAATTTATAATAGCATTCCTTTATAGAGGCATTTAAATTTTAGCAATGTTTCTCTTAAACATAAAAAAAACTAACCCTTAGTGTCATGGGTGAGAATCATCATAGCTACTGCTGAATCAAAAGAGAATTTCCAAGTACTGTTTGGTGGTATTACCTCAAGACTTACACTCAAACTTCAGGGAAACAATCTTCCAAAAAGATCTGGATGGAACGCCTGATCAGAGACGAGTATCAGTGTTTGATACCGTGGTGTAGGAGGCTATCCCACTTCAAGTGTAAAGAATCAATCACACAAATTAAGAATGCACCCAAGACCCCCAGTTAAGTTAGTAAAAGTGCCATTGCTTTAAGAATTATCAGACATATAATGTGTTTAAATACAAATTCAAATTAAGTCCAAAAGATACAGTAATTTTATTACATAAAATTTCTGTGTGCTAAAAATGTTAACTTACAAGAACATAATATCTGTATAAGTGTAGAGGGAATTACGGTTGAATTGTCTAATCATTTTTCATTGATGAGAATAGAACAGTAGGTAGTGGACATAGAAGAAGCACTCAAGAGTCCTCGAAAATTCAAGGTCGATCACTGCTCAGCCAAAACACACTAACCATTCTGTAATAATATAAATGTCTACTCGTAAATTTATATTTTTAAAAATAAAGTCCATTTGTTTCTCCATAAAGCTTCTGCAAGACTGACAAAGGTACATTCTACCTATTAAAAATAGGAGTACCCTTCATCTTTGGATAGGGAAATGTAATCATACACAGATTACTAATTTTTATTTGAGGCAGCTGTTGGGAATCCATTAAACACTTTTTGAACACTGTGCCTTTAAAGTTTGTCTTTAATATTAATACTTTGGAAAACCAAAAATAGAGGAAAAACATCTATGGCAAAGTACATTTCATTCAGATCCAACAGCAGTAAAATACAAAAAAAAAAGTGCAGTGTCAATTTAAGTCACTTGACAGTTTTATGTTTTATGATTGAATGACAAAGAAAAGTTTTATCCTGTTAAAAAAATGTTTGAAGTCTTTGACTTTAGTAAGGCAAAAATGAAATTAAGACTGTAAAAAGACTTAAAAATTAAGTTCTACAAATTTGGTTCCCATTTACAACAATTTCATTAACAGATGAGTTACGTGTAGATACAATGTATCCAATACTCATAACCACAGTTCAAAAAAAAATCTCTAGCAATTTATAGATTGTGAAATCCTTAGTAATACCAATATATAATCAAAACATGTTCATACAGAACCAAGACCTCTTCTTCTCCATGTTAAAGATATTTAACAAAAATACCAATTAAACAATGGAAATTCGTTTCTCACTGTGCCTAAAAGTATGACACAAAATACTGGCTTAAAGAGGTAGATTAAAAAGAAAAAAGAAAACCAGATTCTCCATTCTTTGTCACTTTTATTCAGTAGTAGTATTTTTTTCCTTATTTTCAGTGCCAGACACGGCAAGGAGTGATTACAGCCAACTGTTATTAAAACATTTGTTCGCAACATATACCCCCTTTACCACTGACCCCAAACTGACTCATTTTGTGTGCTTTCGTTCTTTCTTTTTTTAATATACCACCACCAAGACTGGGTGGAGGGGACAAGGGTGAAAGAGATGACGGGGAAGAGTCCAGGAGGCCAGAAGAGGAGGAATGCTACAAGCCACAGTAAGAATGAGCTGTATTTAATTTAAAAAAGGGGGAGGGGTGTACCCCACAAATGATACAGTAATGAGGATACACAATTAAATCCCATAAGCATGACTGAAGGCTTTCACTGTGTTTGACGTCATCACAATGGAAGGCATAAAAAGTAGAGTAAATCAATGTTGATACAGTCCAATCTAGTCCATTAGGCAAGATGGTGCAAGAAGTCATTTAAATTAAAAGTGCCCTACCCTTACCTACATGGCTAGCAGACATGGAGAACACCACAGTGATGAATCCACAGAGCTTTCTCCATGTAGCTATAAAAAATGTGTTGTCGAATGGCACATTGTCAAACACTGGAAAGGGGTGCCACAATGGACCGCTCTCTTTTTTAGGTACGAATGCTAGATTCAACTATCTCAACTAAGCAGGAAGTGGGCTCTTCTGCTGGGAATGCCAACCCTAATTCACTTTGTCTTGAAATATATACAGATTGTTTGTAGTAGCTACAGCAATGATATTTTCCTTGGGGTGCCAGGCTGTATGAAGGATTTTCTTGTTGAAGTCTAGGCTGTCAACACTTATTTCATCTTTCTTTCGCTTGCCACTTGCACAGACTTTACGTGGCTTCAAAACCGTGCGAGGTTTGTTGTTTTCCCGTGATGCTTCTAGGGTTATGTCTCGCTTTGTATTCCTGTCAAACATTCTGAAGAAATTATTGTAAGATCCGGTCATGACAACACTGCAAAAGTAAACAGAGGACGCAGTCAAATAAGTGAACAAAAGTTTATTTCCAGTAAAATGATTCGGTGATGAAACCCAGCCTATTACCCTATAGGAAACAGCTATTTCAAGCTGATCTGAACTTAGAGAAAGGGCTGCTGACACCAACCTGAGGACCAATTATTCAAATAAACTAGTACTAGGCTGGTACTAGTTAGTGGTAGTTAGCTTGGATTTCTACTAATGGTTCCTTTTCATGACTACCAAAACTATCACCAAAGTTGAAAATATTCTCAAAAGTAGCTTCTTAGTAGTTCTGAAATAACCTCTGCTGAATATATTTTTGCAACTACCAGTTTTGTGGTTAACCAAACTGGTAGCTTTACTGAAACACCAACCGTGGGATCACAGGTTCTAAAACCCTTCAAAATTCCTGGTATAGCTCACAAGAAACCAATGATTTACTTTGTGATTTAAATTCAATATAAACTACAGAATTTGTTCCCAGGATGTTGTCAGATTAGGAAAATGCTATCTTATGAATGCTTATAAGAAATCTGGGGTGCCTGGGTGGCTCAGTCCATTAAACGTCTGCCTTCAGCTCAGGTCATGATCCCAGGGTGCTGGGATAGAGTCCCGTGCATCAGACTCCCTGCTCAGTGGGGAGCCTGCTTTTCTCCCTCTCCCTGCAGCTTCCCCTGCTTGTGTGTGCTCTTTCTCTGACCCCCCCCCAAGAAAAAATCCTTCTGAGAATATTAAGAGTAGAATATAATTTTTTTTTCTTCACAGGAAGTCATTACATTAAATACATTTAAAGCACTTTTTCTGGGGACAAATATTTTTAATAGTATCCCCTTAAAGCACTGCCAAATTTTAAATTTACCCAGGGTAGTTCTGTCAGTATCTGCTAAAGTTTTAAGTACCAATAAACAAAACCCGTTTGAAACTGTTAGTTTAGAAAGGTCTGGGGCTACTGTTACATACCATGTTCTTCCACATGGTTTAAATTATTATTATAAGTAAGATTATAGGATATCAAGGAACTGTTTAAAGTAATGCTTGAAAATAAGTATTTACATGGCTCATACATTATACAGGTCATGTATGAAATACGATTACCATCTATTCAGTAATGTCAAGTCCTCCAAAGGACACCCGACATTTTAATCAAACTCAAATTGGTGAGTAACACAGCTGTATCTCTTTTAAATGATTTATGTAATTTGGATTGGCACCCCCATGTTATCTGAATTTGTGAGGTTTTAATAATTAGGACACCTAGGTCTGTGGCGATTTGTAAGTTTTAAAAGGTTTTCGTAAGTCAGCATTTCTGTGGTATACCTGCCCAAAATGTGTAACCTGAATCAAATCATGAGAAAACATGAAGTAACATTCAAAAATCATTGGCCTGTTTTTTTTCAAAATGCCACAGTGGCAGAAGACAAGGAAAACATTAAGAACTACTGTTCCAGATTACGAAGAACGAGATAGGACAATTAAATGTTACATATACTTTGGGACTGGTATTTGACTGGATTTCCTTCTCTGCTAGGAAGGACATGGCCGAGAGGGCTGGTGAAATTTTAATGGGCTCTGTGGATTTGATGGGAGGACTATGCCAACAGGAAATGTTTTGCTTTAGATGACTGCCCTGTCATAATGTACAAGAGACTCTTATCTTTTAGGAAATACTCATTAAATAGTTTAAGGGCAACAGGCCACCATGTTACTGGTTCACAAATAAAGTATGTGTGTCATGTCTTTACAGAGACAGATAAGAAAGGAAGAGACTAACACACGAAACAGTAACAGGAGAGCCCGAGTAAGGGCTAAATGAGACTGTGTCACTCTTCTCCCCGTTTAAAATTATTTCAAAACAAGTTTTTAAACAGTAAGGGAAATCAAGATTTCTTTTTGATAATGGGCATTTAAACTTAGAATTGCCAGCAGTATGTTTCCACGTGAGATGAGCAGGGGTAGCAGTGCAGTAGATCCCAGTGTATCAGGATCTCCTTTCTCTTCCTGTCTATGAATTTCTCCTTTCTCTTCTTCCCTTTCCTTCTTGGTGCCTTAGTGTTAAGCAATAGCGATTCAAAGGCAAACCTTGCCTGTTCTGAATCTAGGTTTACTGTGGCCAGCCTAATTCTGGGTGTTAATGTTAGATGCAGATAAAGGTAATATTAAGAATCACACCAAAGATAAATGATCCAAGTTCTTTCTAGCATCCTCTGTAACACAGAACGCCATATTTGAATGTTATATCAAGCTTCACTGATTAAACTTAAATAAAAACTACCTCTAATGAAGGCAAGTTTAATTCCAAAATTGTGTTTTCTTCTACTGTTTTCTGTTCCACTGGAACACAATAAATGGTAAATAAATACTGATAAGGAAAAACTGAAAGATTAAGACTTACTTGTCCTCGGAAATAATGGTATATATTTTCACGATAGAGTAAAAATGAATCATATACCGTGGCAAAGTTGTGGCTTATAAAAGCCCTAATTACTCAAGGTAGTATGATTAAAATGACATATAGTAATTACCACTCCTGTGAGATACTGATGAGATATATGGGAAAACTGGTGTTTAATACTACAAATGAAATATCCACTGCCTAAATATTTCTCAAGTTTCACAGACGAACCACCAAACTGAAACTTCACCATTTTAACTGTTGGCATGTTGAAAATGTCACTGATCTGGTTCATAAAAGGGAAATACTTAATTTTGCTATTATTGCTACAAGATTACTGAATTTATTTCAAGCAAACCGAGGGAAAAATGAAGTGAGGATTTGTAATTTATGTCAATCATACCAGAAGCGAAACAGCACATTTATTTCCTCCAATAAAAGGCACATCTGGATGAGAAGTTCAAATTAAAATCAATTACCTGTCAGATCCATTCCAACAACATTCAAATTTGTCAAATATGCAGTCATTTTCATACAGTGAACAAAGTTTACTTCTGAGGTATTCATGAACCTGGTTTAAATATAAATATATTATTATAGATATGCTTACTTATACCTTAAGATCTGCTAATCCATATTAGATATTTACACAAGTCTTTTAAAAGAGGAATATATAGACATACGTAGTCTGTAATCTTATTAAAATTCAAGTTTCTTTTTTTTTTTTTTAAGATTTTATTTATTTGACAGAGAGAAACACAGCCATAGAGGGAACACAAGCAGGGGGAGTGAGAGAGGGAGAAGCAGGCTTCCCGCCAAACAGGGAGCCCCATGTGGGACTCGATCCCGGGTCTCCGGGATCATGACCTGAGCCGAAGGCAGTTGCTCAACCAACTGAGCCACCCAGGCGCCCCCAAATTCAAGTTTCTTAGTAACAAAAGGCATTTTATCCTTTTCACAAACAAATGAGCTCCCACCCATGAACGCACACCGTCCTAGGACGGAGAAAAATGCCCTTGGGGCCTGGCACATGAACTCTTTAGTAGCTAGACTGAAATATTTAGGCTGGAGTACATCTGAAAACGGGACAGATAAGAGAATGAAGACTATTACAGCAATAGTTGACTATGTTAACACCTGTTTTTTCCAGTCCACTAATTGCTGATTAAAAACTCAATATTACGTTTTCCTTCCTTTTTAAATATCATTTTCTGAGCATAACCAAAGCCTCCGCGATCACTCCTGGTTTGGTGATGAATGATAAACTGTAACTGACCTCTGAGCAGCTCGGAGATTAGGGGTGCTAATCCCCATGCACAGTCAAAAATGCACCTATGGGTAGGAGGGTCAGTTAAGCAATCCACTCTTGGTTTTGGCTCAGGTCCTGACGTGGGGGGGCCATGAGATTGAGCCCCACGTCAGCCTCCATACTCAGCCTGGAATCTGCTTCGGATTCTCTCTCTCCTTCCCTCTGCTCCTCCAGTTGGTGCTCTCGCCCTCTCTCAAATAAATCCATCTTAAAAAATGTGGATCACCACATAGAACTTTTGACTCCCCACAACTTAACTACTAATAGTCTACTGTTGGCTGGAGAAGCCGCACTGGTAACATAAAGTTAACATGCATAATATGTATTATATACTGTATTCTTCTAATAAAATAGGCTAGAGGAAAGAAAATGTTATTCAGAAAACCAGAAGGAAAATACATTTGCAGTACTGTTTTTACACAACAAAATATCCATGTATAAAGTGGATGCACGTAGTTCAAAGTATGTTGTTCAAAGATCAACTGTACGTAAAGTATGCATCACTGAAAAAATTGTCACTTGATATTCCTCAGAACATAAAAAACTAATGAAAGTGCCCCTCTTTTTTTGAAGTATGATTCGCAAGGATTTCACAAGGGGATATATAAATAAATAAATTTGGTATTTAAAATCTATTCTGAGAAATAATGCATTTCAATAATATTAATACTGTCAAATTACAAAGCAGGAAAGTTCCAAAGCTTCTGTTACGATCTGGGGTGGGGAAGGGGGTGTCTGGATATTACTAACTGCGTTTACTTAAAGAGAGCCTTAAAAAAAAGAATTAATGATTTGAAAGGTAGGTACCTTCTAAATTAGAATTCTCTATTCTTTAACGAAACAAGCTAAGGTCATTTTAAGTGTCCATTTCAACTTTGAAGTATAATGGAATGATTCAGGTGATTTCTATGTGACATTAAGTATAAATTCATTAACACTGCGGAACTGCAACTCAGGTAGGGTCAGGATAGGAGGCAAAAAATTAACAAGATCAAAACACCCGTTAGTCACACACAGCTCAGGAAGATGCTCATATAAATTCAACAATAGCGGATCTGCATACACTGAGTATAGAATGAAACTCTACTCTGAATCACTAATTCAGCATAAGCAGAAAACTGCAAATTAGGTAAATCCTAACAATTCAGCAAAGTTTCAGAATGCATATACAAGGGTTTCTCACCAAACAATTTTAAGAATATGAAGTTAAGATCCAAATCAGTTATTCTCAGTGGCAACGGGGGGGTGGTGGTGGTGGTGGTAGTGGTGGTGGTGGTGGTGGTGGTGGTGGTAAACACCAGGAGACCATCACAATCTTGGAAGTTACACAAATGTAATTTGAAAACAAAGCAGTATGGATCTCTTTGCTTTTGTTTCAACATAGCATTTATTTTAAAATTTCAAATACCATTAAGGAAGAGTCTTTAAGTAGTTTATATTTGTCAAAGAGGATTAATAGCCCTGAGAAACATCATTCTCCTTTTATGGAAAACACACAACATAAAGAAGGTACCATTTACAAATTCTGTATTCTTCAAAGTGGTGTTTTCTACACTGTAGTCTAGGGCTTACCCCAGTTTCTGCTGGCCCCCCATTTCTGTCCCCCGCTGTGCATACCTTCATCCTCTTCTCCAGAAGAAAGGAATAGGGGATCAATGGCAGTGGTTCGGTGACAAGAAGAGAACCCAGAACTAACATTCCATGACAGACAGCCAAACACCTAAAGCCGTCCGCTGAGCTCTCAAGCCCTTCTCCTTTAGCCTAAGACAACAGCTGCCAGCCAAAAGGCAGAAGATGCGACTTTATTTGACTGGGCACGCCAAAATTAAACTCTAGTTCAACTCCTACTGCTCATACTCCAACCAGGACGGGCCATTCTCCTCAATCCTCTTCCCCTAATTAGAGTACTCTTCCCTCCGCACTTTAAATGAAGACAGCGGGGCGGGGGTGGGGGTGGGAGTGTGTCAGTACTGAACCAAACTGGCAGCAAAATCACACTTTAACTGAATAGACAACACACAACCTATGAAAGTATACATAAAATTACCATATGGAAAAGCAACATACTTGCTTGGATCTCGGAAGGAAAAAGCCTAAGGGTCAACCATGCTGTATTGGGATTGACACATAGTACAAAATCCTTCTCTATAAAGACTTAGAAGTAAATAGGGTATACGCTAATTGAAAGAAAAAACTGCAAATACCTGGTATGTTTCCACAGGCCTGTTTTCCATATTTAAGTCCCAAATTTTGACTGACAAATAGTCTCTAGTCATCATATATCGACCACTATGGCTGAATTTTACATCAGAAATAGAGGAGATGATTTCAGAAAAAAAAGACCTGTTACTGGGATCTTCAGGTTCTTCAAACACTAAAAACAAGCAAAAAAAAAAAAAAAAAAAAGGGCAATTTGTAGAATATTCTGGCTTGGACAAAGCACTTGCCGAGACAACCATTCACAAACTTCCTAAGAGTGAGCTAGAGATGACAGGCTAGTGCAGACCTGAAAAACATCTCTCTGCCTGTAAGAACATAACCTCCCCTGAAAGTTTCTTAAGGGGAATGACTTAACATAGACATTGAAGATAGAAAGTATACAGTATCTTCCCAGGGTCCTACAGCTGATTTAGCAGAACGAGGACCAGCCAGGACTTCTGACTTCCAAGTGCACCAGGCCTATAGGTCCTGCACATATCTCCATGACTTTGCCTGTATGGTCACCGCAAAGGAACACACCATCCACATTTATACTGTATCTTACTGTTTTTAGTGGCCAGGTAAAACTGTTTTAGTAATAGGCATGTACCAATTTTCAGGAGTTTTAAAGACATTAATAATGCAAGCTCTTAATTTTTTAACCCAGTGTTTTTTCAAACTTTTTTTTTTTTTTTTTAAACCAAGGAAATCTCTTCTCAGAAAAGTCTTCCTAGAAAGCAACAAAGGGAGAGCAGGAGGAAAAGAGAAAAGGGAGGGAGGGAAGGGGAAAAAAAAAACCCAACCATTCTACTTGAATAAAGAGTTGGAGAGCCCAGGCCCAAGTGCCCCCAAAATAACATTCCATTTAAAAATATATCCACTGGGACACTGACAGACATGCTCCCAGGAGAGCCTTTTATGTTCTTCCAGGAGAATAACCTGCAACACACAGAGGTCTTCAGAGTTGTAAACCTATGTAAATGCAGTCACCATGTCTGATGCCAGTTTCAGAAAGCAGAAAATGTTATTTGAAAAAAAGACAGAGGACACTTACGTTTAGAATGCCTATCACAGAGGGCAGAGGCCCGCATGTCACATAACCGAATAGTTCCTTTACTGCTGCTGTATACAAATGTGTTGCAGCTATTCGGATGGAATTCTGCTGCCGTGATCACCTCTGTTAGCTCTTCCATATTGGCAGGCTTGATATCTACAATATCTGTATAGCATTTTATTAAGGAATTTCCACTAAGAAAAAAGGGCAAATATAATCGTACATTTCCCAATCTAAAATTTATTCATAAGCATAAACATTAATTCTGAATTTCATTCTTCTCCTTAAGAGTATAAACCCCAGAGGGATCAAAACTTCTAAAGCTTGGGAAAAAAATCTTAGAAGAAACCACGTTATAATGTGATGGGCCTCTTTTTCTGAGTACGATACAAATCTCAGAAGCCATAAGGAAAAAACTGATTAAGTTTATCTTCCTAAATATTAACAGGACTTAGTGTACATTCTAAACAAATCAAAAGTAAAAAACTTCAAGGGGGCAAACCACCACAAAGAAGCTGCTTCACTTAATATAAAAAAAAAAAAGGTGCTTTAAAAACAAAAACCCCAGTAAGAATATATATATAAATTCAATGAAAAAACTAGAAAAGAACAAGAAGAAATACAAATGGTTGATACACAAGACTCTTCACTAGACTGGTAACGACAGAGGGAAACAGGCTCTTTTATATACCATGGGTAGAATATGAACTATAGTCGTCAAGTGTTGACTTTTCAAATGATGGCTATTTAAAAATATGTAAATTAAGACGAGCAGCAATAACTACATTTATCCAAACCTTTTAAAAAAGATACTTAAATCTATTTCTAAACAATCCTAGGCTCGTATGTATATAGTATACTGTCTGCCACGCAGGTCGGTGTCACGCACTTGTACACGTACAGAAAACTCTCACAAGAATCTGAACAATCAAAGTGCCGCCTGGAGAAGTATTTCTACTGACTTTATACCACCATGACTTGTATGAATTTCTTTTGCCAACCTTACTAAGAATATTTTTATAACTACATTTTTAATAAATAATACTCCACAAATTTGTTTCATAAAAAACTCAACCATTAAAAAAATTTGTTTCTATAGGTACAATCGCATTTAATATACATGGCAGTATTGTAGCGAAGTATCTAGTACTAAGTACTGAACTTGCTGTAATAGTACTTAAGACTCAAGAAGCCCGTCTTTAAATCAGTACATCGTGCTCTTTACCAAAGAACATCCCCCACTGTTGAGACACTCAAACACAAAGAAAAAGTGGCATGAAGTTAGAAGCTCCTTTTAAAGAGAATAAATAAAAAATACACCAAGGAGACGAAGATAAATCTAGTACGGGCACAACATGCCTTCTTTACCAAACACCAAAAACAGAACCTAAATGGATACTAAAACTCCTGTCTGTAATCTCCAGATGCCACAGATTAATCCGTAAATCGTCAGCGGATAAATATGTTTCATAATCACTATTAATAGAAATGGAGTTGATGTGGTATGTATGAGCATTGGCAAATATTCTTCGTGGACTGGCCTCAACCATGAGGTCCATGGGCCTAAAGACTGGCACCTGTCAATAAGACACACAAAAAACGGTCATCACAAAATGCTATTTACAATGGCACTTAAGGTTCAGTTCTTTATCCCAGTTTTTGAGGGAACGCTACAGTATAATACAGTATAATAGTTTTATATATAGTATAATGTTACACACATTAGCTTTATAAAGCAACTGATGTTGATCTTTGAAGTGTTGAAATGATTAATTTACTTTCTTTTATAAATAGCAATACTGTTAGAATTTGCTGTGCCTTCTAGTTCCAATCTTTTGCTGGAGACTTACAAAGCTAAATGCTTCTGGTCTGGACTGGCTAAGAAGGAAATTAGCCCAGAGTATCTAATTCTTAGTATTTCTTAGCTGCAACTAGAATATCTGGTCCGTTTTTACCTATTTTCTTATCTCCAGAGAAAATCAACCTTGATACTTAAAATCACAAAGCTGACATCCAAAGCATCAGGGCAAAAGAGAGCGCGGCACTGCATACAACAGCCTCACACTGGGTCCTGGGTCAGCTCCCAGCACACAGAGACCTTAATGCAAGACACAGTTATGTAAAACGGGAGTTTCTAATGTCCTATCTGGTTATAAAATTTTGGGGAGGGGGCAGATTACCGTTAATGCTATTCAAGTTCTGTTCAGGATCTAGGATATATAATATGAAGAGAGAACACTATCAGAATTAAGTAAGTACTTACTCGTAGTGTAGTGACTGTAGTAGGATCTCTATACCTTCCATCTTCCTCTTTCAAGTTATACCCTTCTGGTCTTTTGTCCCTTTCACTGATTTTCCATAATTTTATTGTTTTATCTGGAGAGAAAAATGAAAAAAGTCCTCAAAAGAAGAATAATACTAACAGAACAAAAACATTTTAAGGCATATTCAAACACACTAATGTCATATTTCACCTAAAAGAATCGGAAGAATAGAATCTCTTACATGACTTAATAAAAACAAATTTCTTGTCACCTGGCAAATAAAGACACATATACATAGAAACACACAGAAATCACAAATTGATACATTAGTGGCACTCAAAGTACCATTTTTTAAAGAGATTTTATTAAATCTCTAAAAGTTGACAGAGCAGCAGGCAGAGGGAGAAACAGGCTCCCCGCTGAGCAGAGGCCCAACACGGGGCTTAATCCCAGCACCCTAGGATCGTGTAGGCAGACGCTTAACTTACTGAGTCACCCAGGCACCCCTCAAAGTACCATTTGGTATTACAATCAAGTCACAGCCAGGTCCTACCCTTTAAAAATAATTGAAGCCGGGGGGCGGGGGGAGCTATGTTTGAGTGTAAGCACCTACATGGCTGTAAATACAAAGACACACACTTATTTTTTAAAAAAAGAAATGGTACTACTATAGCCTATTATTTAGAATGAAAATGATAAAGGAGTATACACTTCCCTCGGTCCCATACTTTCTAGCAGATTCTACCAAAGACTCCACAATTCCCTCACCGACTGGATGCCTCTGTTTAAATCTACCTTTCCCTGTTGGATTAGGGACTCAAGTCAAGTTGTCAGGGGCTGAAAAAAAAAATGACCAATAAAAGCTGTGTCCCCAAGTTCTTTAAGACAAAATTCCTAAGTATCAAGAATATATTACATAGTATTTTTAATTTTTTAAAAATAGTATATTTTAAATAAATGCTTATTTTGGAGTAAGCTTAGACTTATAGTAAAGTTGCAAAGATAGTCAAGTATTTCCATTATATCCTTCACCCAATTCTTCTAACGTGACAGCTTATGCAACCATGGTATATTTGTTAAAATTAAGAAATTGACATCGTACAGTACTGCTAACTAACCTCCAGACGTTACTCAGAATCCACCAGGTTTTCTCCTAACACCCCTTTCTGCTCCAGGATCCAAACAACACTGTATTAGTTGTCAAGTTTCCCTATTCTTTCTGACTTTAACAATGTGTCAGACTTTTCTTAGTTTTCAACATCTGACAGTTCGGAGAAGCAGCGGCGAGGTGCTGCAGAATGTCTGGCCTGGGTCTGTCTGCTTTCCCATGGTCAGACTGGGATCACTGGTTTTTCGGAGGAATACCAGAAGTGAAGGTATGAATGGAATCAACATGACTTTTCCATTGCTGATGACAGCTCTGTTCGCTTGGTTCAGGCAGTATCTGCCAGGTTTCTCCATTTCAGATTTCTTAATTGCCCCCGTCACATTCTAGTCTTTGGAAATGAATCTCTAAAGTCCAGTCCACACTTAAAGGAACAATTAAGTTACAATCCCTGTAAATATCCATATATTTGAAATTCTCCTATAAGAAGCATCTCGTCTCACTGCTTAATTTACTCCACAAACTTTATTTGAATCATTACGAACTCATGCATATTTATTTAATACTTTTGTTATAATCTATGAACTGCATTCATATAAAAGTATCACTTTCTTAATGGTCCTTTCATAAGCCAAAGGGTACAATTAAAAAAACCAGCGTGTAGAGGCACTTTGTAAAATGTCACACAGAGAGGTACGGGCCATCTCTAACCCTGCGGGTACCCTTTGCAAGGATGAAGTGTAAGACGAAAAAAATTGCTGACTTTACTAACTTGTAATCTATTATTTTATCTAAGTCCTAGTAATCTTGTGTAGAGTTATCTTACAGTTAAATCATATGTGTTTTCTATGTGCTATGTCTAGGTAAAGATTTATGTGTTTTAGGAGATTCTACTTATCCCCAAACGTAGTAAGTCAAACCTAACCTCTTCATTTTCAGAGTAATTATCATCTAAAAATAAGGATGAAAAGCTTCCTCTCACCCAATCCCCATAACTGTCTTATGGCCTGTCCAAATTCATCATCCTTACCAAAGATTGAGATAAAGAAATGACAACATACTTATCAAACTTTTCAAATATGATGTAATTAGTTTATGGATCCTAACAGTGTTTTAGGAAGAAAAAAAAATTTTTTTTAAATTACGAGAAACTGGGTAAACAGATTTTTAAAATGTATTACACTTTAAAAACACATTTTTTAAGTGATAAAATTTGTCACTTAAGAGGTTAAAAAATTTGGGGAGCCTGGGTGCTCAGTTGGTTAAGCGTCTGCCTTTGGCTCAGGTCATGGTCCCAAGGTCCTCAGATTTGAGTCTTGCATTAGGCTCCTTCTCAATGGGGGAACCTGCTTCTTCCTCTGCCCATGCTTGTGTGTGCTGTCAAATAAATAAAAACTTAAAAAAAAAAAAAAGAGAGATTTAAAAAATTTAGTGACATAAACACAAGAGAGAAAAGTACTATACAATTTCAGTGCAATGCTTAGGAACAAGGCAGGTCAGAAGGTCAGAAATAAAATACTTTAATAACAGTATTTTTTTAAAGATTTTATTTATTTATTTGACAGAGAGGCAGGCAGAGAGAGAGGAGGAAGCAGGCTCCCCGCTGAGTGGAGAGCCCAATGCGGGCCTCGATCCCAGGATCCTGAGATCATGACCTGAGCTGAAGGTAGAGTTTTAACCCACTGAGCCACCCAGGCGCCCTAATACCAGTATTTTTTTAAAAAACCACAATTCTTGAGCTCTGTAGTAGTAACTTTTTTAGCTGTAGATTTTGGCCTACTGGAGGTATATCAAACTCCACAGGACTGCATGCGAAATTATGTAGATACACATATTTTTCTATAAGGGGATTATTGGATTCCTCAAAAAAAATCTGTCATTTCCAAAAGGTTAAGAACCACTGCTCTATGGTGTTTGCCCACGCTGCCAATACTAATAAGTAAAGGGCACCTGGGTGGCTCAGTCAGCTGAATATCTGCCTTGGAATCAGGTCACGATGCCAGGGTCCTGGGATTGAGCCCCCAGTGAGCCCTGAGTCGGGTTCCTTGCTCAGCTGGGAGTCTGCTTCTCCCTCTTTGCCCCTCCTCGCCCTCTTGCGCGCGCGCGCGCGCGCGCACACACACACACACACACACACACTCTCAAATAAATAAAACCTTTAAAAAAAATGCTAAACAAGTAAAGAGAGTTTCTAAAGTCCAAAACTCCCAGGGTTGCTCTCACCATAAAAAGAGGACTGGGACAGGGAAGACCATACTACCAAGTTTCCTTTGTGGGAATGCAGCTTTATGATTAAGAAGATTCTTATTAACAAGCTGTTAAAATACAAGGCATTTACTGGTGAACTTTGTATTATTCATATATTCAAGACCCACGGTCAACATGCTAGAGGTGGACATTTCTGCAACGTGGAAGAGTTGAGGAAAACTCAGAGAAAGCAAAAGTAGATGAAAGAGAAGGAGTATAGCCACCTGAAGAAACATTAAATGAACTTTAAATGAAGCTGCACTATGAAGTTATTTAAGTAAAACCAAACTTGGGAAACTTGAGACAGTTTATGATGACTTATGTTTGAGACAGTTTATGATGACTGTGGAAAGCCAATGCAAAGACAAAAGATTACTTTTGGTCAATCAAAAGTGGTATGTTCAGTCCTATTTTCCACCAGCCTCCCACAGGAGTTCATCTTTTATGAATGGAAAGCCCTGTTATATGTGGGGGAGGAAGTATTTTTATGCTCAATCTCATAGAGACAACTATACCAAATAAGATAAAAATTACTATCTAGATTTAAGAGATGCTGACATTCTCCCATGATTACTTTCTCTCTTTTTAAACAATAAACTTTCCAGATATAGCTTAAGTTTTAATCCTTCCATTCTTTTCCCACCCCACCACATCCAGACACAGCAGTCTATTAAACTCACACACTGGTTTTATCCTTCCAAAGTGGGCTCTATTTTTTAGCACACAAAAAAATTACACAGCCCCAAATAATTGTATTTTATTTAGTACTCCTTAACAGTAACAGCAACAAAAGACAGAAACCTACAATGCACTGTGCAGTGCCCTTTCCATGGTAAACCTGAGACACTGCTGTTTCCATCTACAGAAAAGGACTACATAGAGTCACATACCCGAGACCCAACCACTGGAATTTCCAGGGCTCTCTCCCTCCACTGAGCCTTTGTAGAGCTTACTGTCTAGAAAAGCTCGTCTGGTTAAACACTGCCTTGCTTATTTCAAATCACAGAGAGCACATGCAAACCTGCATGGAAGACATATGTGGGTATCAACAGAGAAGTGAAAGGTAATTAAGATTTAATCCATAAATGAACTGAAATGTGATCTGTTTCTGAACAATACTGAGAAGGAGGGGAAACAGAAGTACCTGAAAAAACAACTGGCTATGAACTGAGAACTGCTGAAGCTGGGTGATGGGCATGCAGGGCTCCCTTCTCCTAATGCAGCCTGTATTTTAAACATTTCCCTTTATAAAAAGAAAAGTAATTTATCCCATAAGAAGTGAACTGTCAAAATTAAGAACAAGTATCCCAATACATGAATTATGTATGTCCCAACACACTTACTTGGGGCATTTATTTCCAAAAGTAGAAACCATCTAAATGGGGGGATTATTATGATTTGATGTGAAAGTAGTATCTGAAGTGCTATTTGAAATAGCTCAGTTTACCATATAAATGAAAACGGAACCAAGATTAGAAGCCAACATACGACATGACTAAACGCAATTCCTCCATCTATAATGCTCTAGGTCATAATTAAATCGTTTATTTTTCTTTTAATAAGAGGAAGAGAAGCAAATGCAGTTGATGTGAGAAGGGAGGGGGTAGAGGGTTTGGGTGGGCTGGCTGGGGAGAGATCTGACAATCAGAAACCGGGGCCCCTAAGAGGAAGCAAACATACATGGTGTCACTGCACTTTTAAGAACTTGAAAAAGTGGGTGATGAGGCTGAAACAGGATGAAATAGGCATTTGGCATTTTCCACCATGTCCCCAGAAGTCTTCTGAGTCTACAATCAGCAACTGGTAAAGAATGGTAAGGTCTAGGTACTAAAATCTGATTCCATTAATACTGCCTCAAGAAAGTTTTAAATTTTTACAGACTATGGCTAACTAGAACCTGGAAGTCCTCTTCAATTACTCCAACAGTTCTCTTCAGACCCAAGCCCCTCAGGATAAACCAAGTCAAAACAACCCATATGAAATAAATTTAGAAGAACAAAAAAGAAGGTGCCTGCGTGGCTCAGATCATGATCCCAGGGTCTTGGGACTGAGGCCTGCATCGGGCTGCCTGGTCCACAGGGAGCCTGTTTCTTCCTCCCCCTGTCTCTTATGAATAAATGAATTTAAAAAAATTTTTTAAGATTTTATTTATTTGATAGAGAAACACACCCAGGGAGGGAACACAAGCAGGGGGAGTGAGAGAGGGAGAAGGAGGCTTCCCTACGAGCTTCCCTACGAGCAGGGACCCAGATGTGGGGGCTCAATCCCCAGGACTCCGGGATCATGACTCGAGCCCAAAGCAGATGCCCAACAACTGAGCCACCCAGGCGCCGCTAAATGAATAAAATCTTAAAAAAAAAAAAAAAAAAAATAAAGGAAAAGAAAAGGCCTTCAACTTGTCATGAAGTACTTTAAATTCTCATAGTCATTACACAATTCTAACTCTTACTAAGTAACTTTTCCCAAGCAGACATAAAAAGAATCTTCTACCACCCATGACGCTTGTGGAGAAGAAGGCAGAATGCTGATTCAGTTTGTATCCTTACTGACAACGGATAAGTAGGAAGAGTGCTCCTCTAAAAAGTATCCTGGAATGAAGACCATCCTTTGACAGAGTATTTTGTATTTACAGTTTGAGATATTGTTTGGAGGTTTAGGCACACTTAACATTTATGAGACTTTACTACGCATACTAGGAGTTATCACATTTACTACCTGTAACAATACTATTACACAGATCTTACCATCTCCAGTTTGCTAATGAGGAAAATTTAACTAAAGTGTTATAACCTGCCCAAGGCTACTAGGCCAAGAAGTGGGAAAAGCAGTACCTGATATAAATCCAATGACAAAGTCCCTTCCCCCCCCCTCCACTACAGACTGTGTATGTACCAAAAGAAAACTGACACCTGAGGACCTTTTTTTGTGGAATTTAAAAACTAAGATGATAAAAAAGGGGAGACAAAAAAGAATTTATACATTCTCTATGGAGAAGACATTTCCAAGTGTCTATCTGCAGAAATCTCTGAGCACCTATTCCTCTTTGTAAAGGGGTAAATATCCTACAGGATAGATGTAGACATTGGGCATATAAAAGGAAAAAAATTTAATACTTACCATTGGTAGACAATAAAAACTGAGCAGCATTTTTCTGGGGTAACCACCTAATTTTGTTGATCTTTTCTTCTATTTCTAAACTTTTCAAGTAGTCAAACTCTGGTTCATGGCTCTGAAAGGTGCTGTAAACATTATATTCTCCTCTGCTATGAGACTGGATTTTGTTCTAAAATGGAAACAAAAATATTTGGACCAACATTGAAAAATATTTCAAAAAATAAACATGCAATCAATTCCAACAGACCTTGTAAAATTCTGGTTAATTACTTGCATCTTAAATATAACTATATTGTTTTTTATATTTAAGGCCTTCAAGGAATTAATAAAAAAGCTCCCCTCAAAAAGGGAAAAACTAAACAATGCCTAATAACAATTAAGCCCAGTTCAATAGGAAACGTGACATTAAAATATAGATCAATTAGATTATTAATTTACCATTATATAATACATAGTAGAGAACTATTGGGGAAAAAAAAACTAAGCATCCTTAATGAGGGAGCTCATCTGGAAATAAATAAAATTAAAAATAAAAAGGAAAGATTAAGACGAGCTTATCAGAAAGAGGTGGCCGCAGCACACTTTCTTTCTCCGCCCACCTTAGGGTCTATCTTCAATCAGTTATTTATTATGATGTATTATCCTCGTCTTCCTTTCTCATGCCTGCCTCTAGGTCATTTCACTGCTGAAAAACTCTTATTTAAAGAGCTCTCATCAATGTAATGGCATCATCTGATCCTGAGTTCCCACCCCAAGATCACCGTTACAGAGCTCTGTGACTCACTAAAGTCCACATTCAGCATTACCCAGCAAACCTCATCTCATAAACCCATCAACAACTGCTTCCCCATAAGTTTGCCTTCTTATGAGCCAGCACACACTGATGATTTCATTTTAGTATCAGTGTAGGTGAATACAGTTTAAGCTACTGGATAAGACTACTTGTGAACTTCTTCAGTGAACACTAATACCTTCACCAAAAGTGAGAATTAGAACCATGAAAGAATTTCATCTTTTAAACATAGTATAACATAATTAAAAATTTTTCCATCAAAAACATTAAGTCTAGTTCAAAGAATCTATGGGAAAAGTTTATAAAGGAAAGATATTACTGATAGTCAATTATTTTAAAGTAAAAGTGAATTTATCAAACGAAATGTGTAAGATTACCTGATTATAAGAATGGCTCTATAGTTAATTGTTCTCCATACAGAAATAAAACCATATTGAATCATCATCTTAAAAGCACGTTTTGGATTGGGTTTTTTCCCAGTAGCTTGATTATCTGGATTGTCATTCATAGTTCCAGTTATACTTGAACCCTCTAATAACAGTATCAATTATTAAGTGATTTTTCCAATATTAAGAATGTAGGGCATACCACAAAACATAATCCACACTGGGGATTAGAACCCTGGCCTCATTGTCATAGTTTTACACCAAATCAAATAACCCTATCTATTAAATATGTATATGCTAATATCGCTTCAGAAGAAATTCCATGAACCTTCTACAGAAAATTACTGTTTTAAAAGGTTTATCATGAAGATGTTGGCAAGGATGCAGAGAACGGGGAACCCTCTTACACTGCTGATGGGAATGCAAGCTGGTGTAGTCACTCTGGAAAATAGGATGCAGATTCCTCAAAAAGTTGAAAATAAACCTACCCTATGACCCAGCAATTGCGCTACTGGGTTTTACCCCAAAGATACAGATGTAGTGATCTGAAGGAGAATCTGCACCTCAATGTTTACGGCAGCAATATCCACAACAGCCAAACTATAGAAAGAGCCCAGACGTCCATCGACAGATGAATGGATAAAGATGCAGCAGATACACAGAATGGAATATTATGCCATCAAAATATGCCACCTTGGTGGCTCAGCTGGTTAAGCGACTGCCTTCGGCTCGGGTCATGATCCCGGAGACCCGGAATCGAGCCCCACATCGGGCTCCCTGCTCGGTGGGAAGCCTGCTTCTCCCTCTCTCACTCCCCCTTCCTGGGTTCCCTCTCTAGCTGTGTTTCTCTCCGTCAAATAAATAAATAAAATCTTCTTAAAAAATAAATAAAATCTTAAAAAAAAAAAAAAGAACCCTGACCCCTACTACCTAAAACCAGTCATATAAATTGATTCCAGGTGAATCAGAAATACAAACATGAATGTTCAATAATCGGGTTCTAGAACAACACTGCCCAAGACAGCTTTCTGGAATGGTGCTAATAGTCTATATCTGTGCAGTCCAATATGGTAACCTCTAACCACATGCTGTTATGGGAAATAAACCTGAAATCTTACTTAATTTTAATTAATCAGAATTTAAACAGTTACATGGAGCAAGTAACTACCATACTAGACAAGCACACGTCTGAAAGATCTGGCACATGTGTTTTCCTGGACCTTGGGGTAGAGAAGTGTTTCTGAAACAAGGCAGAAAAGGAGTAAGCTCAAGGAAATCATTGATACTATACTGTGTTACTCTATTAATAACCTCTGTCAAAATGCACCCCTGAGGAAAGGGAAAAAGGTAAGACATAGAGTGAAAAATTCTTCCAACAAATTGTAATTAAAATTACAATATGACACACTCAAAACCTCCAAAGTATCTGAAATTTTAAAAAGACTGACAATAACAAAGCACTGGCAGAGATGTGGAACAGCCATAATTTTCATATATTGTTCATAAGAATAAAATTGGCAAAACCATTTTTTACTCTTCTGTCTACTCCGTGACATACTATTTTATGCATGATGTGTACCAAAAAACATAATCAAGAATACTCATAGCTGCATTAATAGCCACAAATTGAAACAACCAACATGTATACATCTACAATGTAATAGATAAATTGTAAAATAGTAATACAAAAGAACATTATATAGCAGTGAATGTGAGCAAACTGTTTCTATACAAATGTAATAGCCAAAAGGCCAGACCCAACACTTACTGTGATTCTGTGTATAAAACGTTCTAAAATTATAGATTAAACTAAGTGTTAGAAGACAGGCTTATAAATAGGCTTGTAAGGGGAGGAAGGAGAAATCAGAGACTTGGAAGAGGAATGAGAAGGGTAGGAAGTTCTATTCCTTTTTTTTATTTAAAGATTTACATATTTTTTGTGTGTGTGTGTTTTATTTATTTGACAGAGAGAGAGGGCGCGCGCGCGCACACACACACACACAAGCAAGGAGAGGGACAGAGGGAGAGAAGCAGGCTCCCCACTGAGCAGGGAGTCCGATATCGCACTCGATCCCAGGACCTTGAAATCATGCCTTGAGCTGAAGGCAGACGCTTAACTGACTAAGCCACTCTGGAGTCCCAAGATTTATGTATTTAAGAGAGAGAGGCATGAGCAGGTAGAAGGGCAGAGGGAAAGAAAACCTTAAGCAGACTCCACATTGAGCGCAGAGGCCCACTCTGGGCTCGATCTCATGACCCGCAAGATCACAACCTGAGCCAAAATCACAAGTTGGACACGTAACTGACTGAACCACCCAGGCGGCCCATCTCTACCAATTCTACTTCTGGGTAT
Source organism: Spilogale gracilis (assembly GCA_004023965.1). Taxonomy (NCBI): domain Eukaryota; kingdom Metazoa; phylum Chordata; class Mammalia; order Carnivora; family Mephitidae; genus Spilogale; species Spilogale gracilis. The sequence goes on from PITA01000947.1 coordinate 107,894, forward strand.
ATATCTGAAAGAACTGAAAACAGGATCTCAGAGATTATTCACAAGAGCCATGTGGTGGAAGCAAACTAAATGTGTCTACTGATGGATAAATGAATAAAGAAAATGTGACATACAAACCCACATGATTATTATTCAGCCTTATGAAAAGGAACTCTTATCATATGCTACACCTTGGAGGAACCATGAGAAAATAATGCTGAATCAAACAATCCAGTCAGAAAAAGACAAATACTTCATGATTCCACTTATATCAGGCTATCTAAAGTAGCCAACTTCATAGAACAGCAAGTGAGAATGGTGGCTGCCAGGGGCTGGGAGAAGGAAGGGGGCAGGAAGTTGCTGTTCAGTGGTTACAGAGTTTCAGTTCTGAAGGGTTGGGGGGATAGTTTTCTAGGGATCTGTTGTACAACACCATGTACACGGTTGGCAAAACTGTATCATACAGTTGCAAACTGCTGAAGTTCCGTATTATATGATATTCTGCTATAGTTAAATAACAATACAGCACACAAAAAGAAGATACACTTTATAAGAACACACTGAAATGACTATCCACATGGGGGTAGGTGATGTGCAAAGTACGTGTGCCTGCACAGGTATGTGCACAAGTTCATTTCCCTGAAGACAGAACCTTGCTATGGTGTGTCATGCACTCATATAGGCCCCTGAGGTTTAAGCAAAACAAAACAAAATTTATAAAACAATAATAAAATTCAATGGTGTTAGAATCAACCAACCATTTGACAAGAGGACTTCATTTCTTATACAAAAGTAAATTCCAGAAGGAAAAATAAATGCTTAAAAATAAGTAATAAAAGCAGCAAAATAAAAGTACAAGGGTGAATTTCTATATATCTTGACAGTGAAAAAGAACTTTTAGTATAAAATCAAAAGCAAAGAGCAGATAAAGACTGACATCTAACTTAAGTAAATATTTAAAGGTTGAAAGACGTATACTAGCAAGAAAATTGTATCTTAAGATAGCAGGTTACAGTCTTTCATGTATAAAAAGTCCTTAAAAATCACTAGGAAAAATATTAACACCTTTGAAAGATGGCAAAGGTCAAAAGTTGGCAATTTAAATAAACAATGGTCTGTATAACTGTTCATTATCATTAGTAATCAAAATCAAGGAATAAATTAAACTGATAAAAAATATTTTAATGTTCCTCAAAATAGGGACAAAATAATATACTACTGGCAGAAGTATACATTTACACAGCCCTTCTGCAGGATAATTTATATCAATACTTATTGAAAGCCTTAAAAAGAATTCCACCTCGAAGTACAATATATGCAAAGACGTATCAACAGCTTAGTGCATGAACAACCTCAATGTTCATCAAGTGACATGAAATACTACAGAGCCAACTACATTCGATGGTAAATCAATGTTTCTCAACCATATTAGGCACAATGCTTCCTGGTACCCAGCCTCTTTCCCACAAGCTACATGTTTACTGGAACTTTGGTCACTTAAGTTATAAAAACAGATTGGACATATTCTTCCAACTACATATGCACTCCTTTCCATTCAATAGTTGTAACAGTTGCATCACTTCCCTTAGAATGAGATTAACCTGAGTAAACATCAACAGATATAAAAACTGAAAGTTACAGAATGACAGGTTCAACACGATTCTTTCTCATTCTGCAGAACAGTAACAAAAACACCCAGAACATGCACAGATTGGTACTCATGAGATGGGATGATTTCGGATTTTTATCTTCTTCTTTGTGAAAATGATAGTTTTCACATTTTCCATGATAAACATATTAACTATAAGGAATTAAAAATAATCTCAGAAAAGAACGTCACCTAATATTTCATTAACAGCTTATTCTAAATAGAAATAACTGCACTGTGCTTTTACTAATTTCCTTTTTAAAATAAAACTCTGAAAATGTAGGATTTCCTCTGCTCCTTGAACACACAGTTTTAGAAAAAATTAAATGTACTTTAACCATTTCATATAAATAAGAATGGATATATTTTTTAGGCTTCCAAATAGAACACCACTAAAACTCACTGTTTAGTAATGCTCCTTTAATCCTGTATTTGTAACAGGCCGTCATTTGTTTTCTATTTCAAAGTGGCTTAAAGAGTTTTAGTCTTGTGAAAAGGACAATTCAGGGACAGTGAGAGGAATGGTACAAACCAAAATCAATTTATATATGATAACAAACCACTATCAATGCAAACAAATGGAACTTTCAAACATTTCTGAACTGATCACAATGACAGTGGCAGAATACTTCAAGATTTTGCACGAATTTACTAAATTGTATTCCATAAGCTGTGCCCCTTCACTGAGTGCATACTATACACATACTATACTAAGACATACACTATGGACAACTTTACACTCTTAAGCGGTTGATTTCTCTCTGATACAAGATTCAACAGATGGACCCACTACAGTATCAGATTAAAAAAAAAAAAAAAAAAAAGGAAGAGTTTTTTCTACTAATTTTGTCTGTTTTTACCTCACAGATTTACTAAATATAATAATCCTCAGACCTCAATTTCCTCATGTGTTAAACAATATATCCTTGCTACCTTTGGTGTGACAGGGCAGTTTTGAGAATTAAACGAGAAAGTGAGTAATGCTGAAGTATCAGTTTTTCTTCTAGATCAGGATGAAGTCCAATCAATCCACATTATTCCATTTAGAAACATGATACAGCTAAACATACAATGGCCTGGAAATCAAGGAGCCTTAAGTCACTTTCTCAAATTAGGAAACCTCTCAACACTTTATTCTGACCAAGTCATTTATTTTGAAAAGAACATAAAGAGATATTTGAGAAAGAAACAACTTCAATAAATTTCAAAACTTGTCTATACAACTCAATTACAATATGGGAAAAATGAGCGCCTGGGTGGCTCAGTCGGTTAAGTCGGCTCAGGTCATGATGCCAGGGTCCTAGGATTGAGCCCCATGTTGGGCTCCCTGCTCAGCGGAAAGCCTGCTTCTCCTTCTCCCTCTGTGACTCCCCCTGCTTGTGCTCACTCTCTCTGTGTCAAATAAATAAAATCTTAAAAAAAAAAAAAAAAAGTTTCAGGGGGGCCTGGGTGGCTCAGTTGGTTAAGCGACTGCCTTCGGCTCAGGTCATGATCCCGGAGATCCGGGATCGAGCCCCACATCGGGCTCCCTGCTCAGCGGGAAGCCTGCTTCTCCCTCTCTCACTCCCGCTTCTCGTGTTCTCTCTATAGCTGTGTTTCTCTCTGTCAAATAAATAAATAAAATCTTAAAAAAAAAAAAAAAGTATGCTGGAATAACCTGCCTGCCAATTTGGGAGTAGACAGAGAAAGTAGAGGAGGGGAAGATCTCTAAATCGTATTAATTAGGGTAATAAATTTCAACCAGATAATGAACTGAAATGGGACAAATGAAATATGAGTATATGTCCCAATAATTTGAGACAGGAAACCAACAAGAAAAACAAACAAAAAAGTGAACAAACCTAAAGGCAGCCAATCTACAGAACTGAAAAACACAGGCTCATGAAAAAACTTATTGTCCTCACAATACATGACCTGTTAAGAATCAGTTTAACAAATACATCATCAGAAAAACAGGGCACAGAGCAAACATTTTAAGAACTGCAAATATTAAGAGGTTAGGTAAAACTAAAACCCAGTAAAAAACACCTTTTTTAATACCAATTTGTTGATTTTTATTTCTTATCTCTATTGAGAAATTTTTGGTTGAAGTATAAATTGGTAAAATTTACTAGAAGAGATCTGGCCAATATAAAACTAAAAATGTTCATAACCTTAGGTTCTAAAGGAGTAATAAGTACTTCAAAGATTCCACGACAAGAATTTTTTTTTTAGCAGAATTTATCACAGAAAAAGAAAAATGAACAGAAAACAAGAAATAAATGTGCTAGGTAAGATCTAACAATCCGGAGACTAAAATTTCAGTACATGTCAGTAATGGGATAACATATAATCATTAAGTGATGACTCAGAATCTTTAACATGAAACGTCCTTACATATATTATGCAAAGAAAAACATAACACCCTAAATATATTATAACATTATTTTAGAAAGACAAAACTTTAATAACACACAAAAAGTATTTGCTTTTGTTTGATGGTTATAGGTATATTCTTTGCCCCTTGTCCTTATTTCCTAAATTGTCTACAATAAGTGTGGTGACTTTTTTTCTTTTTTAAAGATTGTTATTTATTTATTTGAGAGAGGGAGAACACAGAGGAAGAGGTACAGAGAGAGGGAGAAGCAGACTCCCGGCTGAGTAGGGAGCCCAACAGGGCTGGATCCCAAGACCCTGGGACCATGATCTAAGCCAAAGGCAGATATCCAACCGACTAACCCACCCAGGTATCCCAAAGACTTTTAATTAGAGGGAAAAAATTACTCAGGAGAAAAATACAATGAAGAAGTATTGTATGAGGCTGAGAAGAACATGGTGGAGGGAAGAAAACGTAAATTCTAAAATTACTGGGTATTATTAGTTTCACTGATTTCGATCTGTTTTTTTGTTGTTGGGATTTGGGGAGTACAATATAAGAAATATGGTTAATTCAAATTTCTGGGCAACAAGTAAAGTGGAAAAGTAATTTTACTTTAGTATGTAAAAATATCCTTTCAAGATCTAACCCACTGTTAAGAAAAGGAACTCTTAAAGGAATCCTACTTTATCTAACAGCGCTTAGTGACATTCATACTGATGAGCTCAGCAATCAGCAGAAGTACTTTAAGTGATAATCCACTTTTGAAAAATATAATATTCTAAAGGAGATAGAACCCCAAAAGTTAGTAGGTAGTTGATGTGTGGCAGCTGGCTGGATAGAAATGTGGACAATAGATAGTTGAACAAGAGAAGTTGCTGAATGAATCCATGAACAAAGAGAAATGAAGACTACAACTTCAGGTATTTTAACTCTCAATCCAAACCCGAATCTTTCCCTCCTTAAGCCTACCACAGAGAAGACAATCATTCATTAATGGCTACTATTAAAAAGCCAAGATCCAGTACTTTCCTCATTACTGTAAAGTGATGAACCTCATTTTCCTGTGTGATTTATACCACTTAGTCACATTACATAGCAAAGACATATTTTTTCCATTTGTTGAAAACAATATTCAACATTGTGGTCTTAGAAAAGTTAATTATCTTCTTTAGTCTCAATTCATTTATAAACAAAACATTATAACTGGTATAACCGGCAATACACTGAGACACAGATAGGAAGCTATGCATACGTCTTTACTATTTTGCTGTGAGGATTAAATAAGATTTAGCAACCTTGGCAGAGGGCCTGGCACAAGAACTGCTATTGCTATACCCAGGTCAGGATGGGAAAAATTATGGGCAGGGAAAGAGGACATGTTGGTTCTAGAATAAGGGTTCACCTTATTAACTGTATGAGTCACTCTGAACGAGTAAACCCATCGTCTTTATTGGTAAAGAAGACTGCATTACCAGGGATTGTTAAATTGGGGCCCACATACTACCTTATCTATGGATAGAACCCAGGAATTTTGTGAACTTGGATATGGCGGAAGTTTCCATGTTTTTCCCCCCTAATGTCCAGCTGAAATTCAGCATTTGTTCTAATTATGCATAGAGGCAATAAACCATATTAGGAGTACCTGTGACTTTGTCACTAAGGAAATAACAGGCTTTAAAATCACACCCCAGCTGCTGTCCACAAAAAACACATATTACACAATAATAAGTGTTTTAACTTTGGAAAAGTATTTTTCAACACACTTTTCTTCTAATTCTATGTATTTCATACATTTAAAACATTCTGAGAAGTCCACAGAATTGACCAGGCTGGAAGAAATCCATGATACCAAAGGTGGAGAAGCCTTGAAAAAACCCTACATTTTAGCACTTAATTTCTATGAATGCACCATATACTTATAAAGTTCAATAAAGGCCAAACAAATTCACAGTTAGCTTTGGTGGAGGGCAGTAATTACAAGAAAGGACAGAGAAGGCTTCTGAAGTGCCAGTAATATCCCATTTCTTGATCTGGGGAAGAGTTATACAAGTGTGTTTGTTTTGTGAAAACTAGAATTGTACACTTGTGATTCTGTGCATTTTTTTCTATGTATCATATGCTCTATCTGGGGAAAACTGTTTAATGTATTTTTAGATAATATAAATCTGAAGCTGTAATTTTGGAGCTTTTATCATTATCCTGGTAGTAGAATATAGACAATTTCAATTTTACATCTTCTATCAGGTGAAGTCAACAACGGACTTCAAAAAAAAAGGGGGGGGTGGGAATCTCAGGCCTCCAGACATTCTGATTTAATGGTTAAGAGACACAGTCTAGGAATCTGCATTTGAAATATATGTTCCCAGGTGATTCCAACATTTTGCACTCTGAAAAATACAAACTTAGATCAAAGAGAGAATGAAAAATGAAGATAGTGAAAGCATGGTAGCTTAGAAAAGAAATCTCTTTATGGATATGTTAATTTGGAAGACACCACAGTGGTATTTTCTTGAACTTCTCGTTTACTCTTTCTAAAATATTCCTGACACACGGGCATCCAGCTCTTGTGCATCTATTTCCATGTACAAAAGAAACTAATCATTTCTTCCCATCGAATCTCTAAATATCAAGACTCTGTATCATCTCTTCTCTCAGCTATTACAGCTTCAGTCCCTGCTACCAGTCCTCAGTGGCACCTGCTAAATTTGCTGTTCGGATTGGCGCTCAGTAAACATCAGGTCAAGTGAATGCTGCCACATCACCCTGGAACAGTGAGTGGGTTCTATTCCTTCACTTAAACATCAAACAAAACTCCTTTGTATAGATGATACTGACTTCTGTTTAACAATATCCTATTGATTTTGAGCCCTATTCCAGTCTTTCCAAATAATTTAAAAAGAAAATTCAATCATATTAAACCCCTACCCATCTTTCGTGATAAGCACGCTTTCTAAGATTTCTTCTATATCCTGTTAAGGAGTTTCAGGAATACCACACTGAGAGAGACAGAGAGAGAGAGAGAGAGAGAGAGAGAGAGAGGGAGGGAGGGAGGGAGGGAGGAGAGCCTGGGTGGCTCAGTGGGTTAAAGCCTCTGCCTTTGGCTCAGGTCATGATCCCAGGGTCCTGGGATTCAGGCCCACATCAGGCTCTCTGTTCGGCGGGGAGCCTGCTTCCTCTTCTCTCTCTGCCTGCCTCTCTGCCTACTTGTGACCTTTCTCTCTGTCAAATAAATAAATAAAATCTTTAAAAAAAGAGAGAGGAGAAAAATCCTAGTAAATTATGAGCACTCCTAGAAAACAAAAACCAAAAGCAGTATAATAATCAAAGAAGAGCTGTAAAAAGGAAAAATCTCCCTTCTCACTTTTCTCCTTAATTATCCCTTTAAAAAAATCAGTCCCACACACTTTAACTTATCACGTACATCAAAAAGCCTCAGAGAAAACTAAAGGTCTGAGCAATCCAAAGTCAACAGGAAACCAGGTATTTCAACAACTTCTAACCTAATCTGAGCACCCATAAAAACAAAGCTTCCCTAAAAAATATAGAACACCAACACACCCAACAGTGGCTTGGAATCTCCCAAGAAAAACTGTATTAATATTTTCATTATAGAAAATATATACCCCACCATCTACTTTGTTGTGAAAAGCTATTACATATAAGCTATGACAGTATATGAGTAAGGCTGTTCACCTATTTCAGGACATACTATGAACACTTGATTGGCTATCAAAACACAATAGGTGGGATGCCTCATGGAAATCATCTTACCCTTGTGCCTCAATTTCCCTATATGACATGCCTCTATCAAGAGATTCTATCAAACAGAAAACTGTAAGAACATATTAGTTATAAAAATATTACTGAATGACAGCAGAAAATGTTACAGGATCACCAGGATTAAATATATTCTAAATGAATACCTAGTTTCTCTGATAGGGAAAAAAAAGGGACAGGCAGCAAGAGGTACCCCCACAGGATGACAGGCAGGGCTCCTGCCACATCTGAAGTGTAACAGAAGCAAGACAGAAAGGGGAGTTAAAAGTGTCAGTCTGATTGTGCCAGTTAAGTGAAGTTCTCACCCAGTCAATGGGTGAGAAGATAAAGCCACAATAATGTGAATGCCACTGTTTTACAAACGGAGCAAGCTTAGCGTCTCCATGTCTTCATGATGTGCTCCACGGATAGGCACTAGCCATGATGATGTGCTCCACGGATAGGCACTAGCGTGCCCTGAAACATAATAGCTGTGATTGTGAGAAGCTGGACTGAAATTTAGAAATCAAAGTTCTTTTTTCTTTTTTTTTTTTTAAAGATTTTATTTATTTATTTGACAGAGAGAAACACAGCCAGATAGGGAACACAAGCAGGGGGAGTGAGAGAGGGAGAAGCAGGCCTCCTGCCGAGCAGGGAGCCCGATGTGGGACTCGATCCCGGGTCTCCGGGATCATGACCTGAGCCGAAGGCAGCCGCTCAACCAACTGAGCCACCCAGGCGCCCCAGAAATCAAAGTTCTAATTCCAGAGCTCTGCTATTAAACTAAGCAACGTAACCTTCTGATATAAACTTTCCTGTGATTATCTAAAAACTAGGAAAGGACCACTTTTCAAACTATATCACTGTTTTACATATATATATTAGGTGTGAATTCATAAATAACTAATCTAAATATATCAGGTACTAATATAAAAGCGCGAGCAGTGTAGAGATAATACAGCATGAGATAATACATGTGTATTATCAGTGACGTAAACAGTGACTGTCCTGAAGACAGCACTGTACTAGAAGCTCCAGTGTAAGATACGGTTTAAAAATGTGGAAAATAAATTAGGTAAGAGGCACCACATTAATATGAACAAGATCAAGTTTCAGAGGTGGAAATCAAACACTACATCATCAGTATTTGTCACTTAAAAATACTGATACTCACACTAAATAATGCTCAGAGAACAAACTACTAATCTGAAGTTCCAGAAAATGAATCAGTCTTGATTCTTAAATGCAGTTAAGAAAGATAGATACCAGTGGCCCCTCTCAAAAAGTCATTTTACTTCAGAATCTTCTATAGCATTTCTAAAGGAATTATCTGCTTCAAAAATTTGGCCTTGTTTCCCAATACAAGTGAAATTTTCAAGCCGTTTTTAGTAACTCCGTGTTAGACCTTTTATTCCAATTTAACGTATTACTGAGGCCTTCAACTGTTACTCTTGAGTACGTTTATTAAAAGCTCCAAATACCTTTCTTTAAAACAGTAGCAAAGCGTAGATAAGTCATCAACTTCCAGGAAAAAAACGAAACAAAACAAAAAAACACTCAAAGGCAGAGAATGCTTAGGGAAATGCCAGCTCAAATTCTGAGCAACAGAATTAACATTCATATTTTGGTTATCTAACATGAGAGACATTGAAGAATACTAAAAAGATTACAAGTCAGAAGTTTTGGGTTCTAGTTGTTAGTTCTGCCACTAATCAACGGATCTCTTAATACCCCAACTTTCTCACTTGTAAAGAAAGGAGAGACTGTAATAATCTGTAAAGTTTCATTTCAACTAGGTATTTCAAGATTGCTATGGTCAAGACTTCAGTTGCTTGAAAACAGGAACAGAAAACTGATTTTGCCCCCCCCACAAGAACAGTCTCTGACAAGAAAAGCTTGAGTCTTTTCATATTGTCTTTCAACCAAAAAAATAATAAAAGGAGACATATTTAGTGTTTGTGCATCTTCTAATCAGACACTATCAATCATTTCTTTTAAAATTAAATTACCTACCTCACTGGGGTGTTGTGAGGATTAATTCATTAGTGTTTGTAAAGCACTTTGAGATCCTCAGGTCAAAGGCGCTATAGAAGTGCAAAGTAGTAGTATTATTACTAGATTCTTTGCTTATTTAAGGAACTTCACAATCCTTTAAAACCTAACTCTCTGTTATGATTTAGACATCTATTTGTAAACCCTTGCAATTTATGCACATTATTTTAACCCTTTTTGGATATATAGGCAGGGACAGGATGTTTCAAAGCAAATAATTTTAAGTAAGGTTTAAATTTTGATCTACAAATGGAGGGAAAGGGCAAGGGAAAATCGAGTGTGACAAATTTTGTTCAGCATAAATAAAATCTTAGTGAGAAATCTTGTGTGCCTAAGCTATACCCAAAACAAATATAAAACTCACTTTAATCTCAAGAGTCTACATGAGAAATTGAGAAAAGGAAACAATTTTCAAATCAACTCATTTTAAAAGGGGTACCGAGCTTATAAATTACATTACATGGGTACATATGCAATTGTCACTTAAAACTGATTTAAATCACAGTAACACTATTAGTATGAACTGATATCAAAATAGTGAGCAGCTTTTCATTTAAACTAGCCTCCCACCCCCAGTTACACAAAGCAAACCAGGCATTGAGAAGAGAACAAAAAGCAATTTTGCTTTATGGAGTTTTTTTGGGGGGGGGGGGGGCCAAGGCTTCAAAACCAGTTAAAAGTTTGGATTAATTCCACCACTTCCCACTCCTTTCTCTAACCAAATCTTCTAACAATTAAAGCACTGTGTTTTTAAATCAAAACCACACACACACACACACCCCTAACAGAAGCAGAGCTATATATCCGTTGGATATTCTGCTTGAGTAAACAGGTACTTCTTTAAAAAAAAAAAAAAAAGCGGATATACTTTAATGAAATACTTCAGTGCAACACAAGTTCTAGCCCCAAGAGCATACTGAAATTTAGATATTAAACTTTAAACACTTACCTCCTGCTCCTGTTGAAAGATGACAACTCTACCACCTTTATCTCCTGTTGCTAGTAATTCTCCAGAATGATTAAATTCTACTGTAGAAATTATATCTGCTGTATAATTGAAACAAAAACAAAGAGAAAATGATCTTACTACAGTTTGAGAACTTAGCATTTTTTCCCCTAATGTTCCAAGCCTACAGATCAACCTGTCATCATGAACACTTTAGTTCTCCAAAAAAACATTCTCTCCAGAATAAATCAATATGAGACTATTTTAATAAGAACAGAAATAATAAATACTTAAATACTGGTGGGGTTACTGGTATTTCACTAAAGTCATGATGTAATCCAACAATGGAACATTTTTTTTTTTTAAAGATTTTATTTATTTGACAGAGAGAAACACAGCCAGAGAGGGAACACAAGCAGGGGGGGTGAGAGAGGGAGAAGCAGGCTTCCTGCGGAGCAGAGAGCCCGATGTGGGACTCGATCAGGTCTCCGGGATCATGACCTGAGCCGAAGGCAGTTGCTTAACCAACTGAGCCACCCAGGCGCCCCAACAATGGAACATTTTGATGGCATCATTAAACATTAATTATTCTGTTAATTTTCTTATATACTTTTGACAAACAACTTTATGCAAACCCAAAGGCAGCCTACAAAATTAAAGCAGGTATAACTAAAATGGGGGAAATTTTTAAATGTAAAATTAACAGTAAAATTATTAGTTCAAATCATGGCCTCTCAAACAAAAGTCTGCAAACAGAATACACATATAGCAGAAATGCTTTGCGCTATCGCACCTTCAATATGCACAGCTCTTGTGACCAGAAAAGCTACTAGAATCAGTCACGCTACACCCAAAGTCAGTGCTAATTGCACAGTAAGAATAAAATTATAGGATTTTTCACTTGCTTTTTGACATGAGCCATTTTTCTAAGGAAAAAAAAATCGAAGTTACAGAATTAGGCATTTAGATAAAGCAACTACTCTGTAAAAATTACCACTGTTACTAACAAGTTCTTCACTATAAAGTAATACGCTAAATTGGGACAGATTCCATCATACGCACTTGAAGTAAATTTTTCCTACAAGAGAAGGGTCATTTTCTGGTCTATATTAGCTTACCCTAAGAATTTAAGGATGTTGACTTGATATAATAAAGAACATTATATACCTTAAATTTTTAGAATTACTGAACCAACGTATCTTCATCAACAATCTGTCCAACACTGCATTTTATAGTTTTCTTTTTTAGTGATTTTCCAAGACCAGTTCGATTTTGGAAAGCTTTCTTTGCTTTCTCCATTGTCTAGGTCCAAGACACTTCACCTTTTTGGAACACTCTGAGAATCTACTGAAAGCTACACATGCTGTGCCAAAAAACCGCGTTTATATTTTAAGTGTGCGTTACAATTGCATATACCTTCAGAAGGTCTGAACAGCACCCCACTTCCAGGTTAAAAACCTTATCCCAGAAGCCTCCCACTGACAGTGCTATCAGGAGGAAAGACTAAGTTTAGCATTGGCTATATAACATAAAGGTGTAAAACTGAATATATTGGGCTACTCTGTAAAGCCAAACATAATTAAGTATTTTTTAAGCCATTTTATTTTTTATTGTTTTTTATTTTAGTTCCAGGATAGTTAATATACAATGTTATACTGGTTTCAGGTGTACAATTATTATAATGATGCAACAATTCTATATTCAGTGCTCATCATGGCTAATTGTACTCCTGATCCTGTTAGGATTCACCGTTTCGCCCATTCCTCACTCACCTCCCCCTCTGACATGCTTTATTTTAAACAAGTACCCTCAGTTAAAATTATTTTTTTCTTTTTCAACAAGAACATTTTTTACTTGAAGCATACTTCAGAATACATCGTTCTAAAAATAAATATATATAAAACATTCCATCCAAGAAAACAGAATACAGGGGTGCCAGGTGGCTCAGTCATTAAGCGTCTGCCTTCAGCTCAGGTCATGATCCCCAAGTTCTGGGTTTGATCCCCCTGCATCAGGCTCTCTGCTTGGCGGGAAGCCTGCTTCTCCCTCTCTTACTCCTACTGCTTGTGTTCCCTTTCTAGCTGTGTTTCTGTCAAATAAATAGAATCTTAAAAAAAAAAAAGAAAACAATACACATTTTCTTTCAGTACACAGAAGAATCCCCTGATTAAATCACATAGAGTCCTAACAAAATTACAAATTTAAGACTGAAATCACACCAAGTATATTTTCCAATCATAATGGTAAAAAACTAAAGATCAACAATAAAACAATGCGGGAAACGCTACACTGCAAATATTAAATATTTAATATGCAAATATTAAACAACACATTACTGCACAAGCAATGGGTCAAACTAAGAAATCAAACACAAAAGCCATTGGAGGGCGCCTGCGTGGCTCAGTAGATTAAAGTCTCTGCCTTCAGCTCAGGTCATGACCTCAGGGTCCTGGGGCTTCCTCCTCTCTCTCAGTCTGCCTCTCTGCCTACTTGTGATCTGTCAAATAAATAAATAAAATCTTAAAAAAAAAAAAAAGCCATTCTATTGGGTGCTCTGTACTGTACTTATTTCACTACTGAACCGGTTGAAGGATTAAAAACATACACAGTCCCTGCATTTAAAGTAGATTACAGTTTGAGACAGAGAATAAGTAGAAGCTAACAATATCAGACAGAGTATATGGACTCATTTATTTGAAGCTTAGATTCTAAAATTGGGGAATAAGGTAAAAATCATACATAGTAACACCTTTAAATTCAAACCCCTCAGACAAGAAAAAATTTTTTAAGATTTTATTTGAGAAAGAGGGAGAGAGCAAGCAACTGAGCCACCCAGGTGCCCCAAGCATAAATTCATTCCTTCTGCTGTCAGTCCAACTCAGCCAATTTCCCCTCCTGTACCACTAGTTTATGGTTTCTTTGACTAATGGCACCAAATAAACTACTTAATTTGAATATAAAGTCATGTTGCACAAAAAGATCCACGAACTCTAAAACTCTTGACTTGGTAAAATGTTCACACTTAACACCAGATGCATTCTAATAAATGATAGGCAGAGCTGGCTCTGTATTTAAATTATCTCATCTTTTTCCCAGGTACAAACTGTTGCATTCCCTTAAATTAATAACAACTCCTTATTTAGTAGATAAGCTGTCATGGCTGTGCATTAAAGGATAAGTCAATGATGATGGTATGACTAGCCTGACTAGCTTCCCTGCTGAGTAATGAAAAGCAGGAGGGAGAGATATGCTGCAAGATGGGCTCTATTTCTAATGGGGGAGAAGTCTTGAACTTCCTTAAATGACCTGGACAAGAAAGAAAGATCTAGGGAGGATATGTCATAAAGGTCAGTATAGTTTAAAGGGCTGAAGACAGATGTGAGATGGGGATGCTGGTGATAGGAGTCTACATCTATATGATCCTTAGAAAACAGAACAAGGATCAAGTAATAAAGCAGCCTTTATTACAGTACCCCCAGGTACTAAAGACAGTACTGGTTCACTAAGCAAGTTATAATGCAGTCACTGAATATGGGATAGGGAGGAGAAGCAAAGAGAAGTGTGCAGGTCTGTGTCTGTACACATGCAACAGAGAGCCTAAGGGGGGAGGAGAATAGGGGAGGCAGAGAAGATAAAAGACCAGTATTTTAGTGCAAGCTGCAACAAGAATAGTAAGACATCTGTTCTTAACATATGTTAACTAACTAGAATTTAAATAAAAATTTGAAAAAAAAAAAAAAGACATCTGTTCTCATAATGGTCTCTCATCCCAGGAATGGGTTATTTTACAACTAGAATTCCAGAGTAAAGTGATGCTATAAACGCTTAATAATGAACGACCTTTGCAGCAAGGGTACAAAATTTTAACAGGCACACTTAAGACAGGCTGAGAAATCCTAGAAACTAAGTAACTGGCCTGCGTATCAAAAGAGGCTGAATGTTAGGGAAGGGCAAGAACAAAAGATACCATACAGCACAGAAGTCAACCCACTTTAAATCCTTTTGGAAGGAAGAGAAACAATGGTTGAAAGGCATACAACTTCCTTAATTTACAGATATTCTTAAGATACTGGTGTTTGTTATTATTAATCTTGCCAAAAGCCAACAAACAAAGAAAATTTTATAAATAGTCAACCAAACCCCTGCTTAACTGAATAGTGCGGAAGCAACAGTATTTGGTGGAGGGGTGGGTGGATAGACTTGTAGCCGCCTTGCTGTGATTTTTACACTTCATGTATTTAATACAACCATACTTCAGCATAAGTAAATTATCTTCCTGGTTTGTATGATGAGATTTAAACAGGTACTTTGTCAATGGTGTTCCTTCGTCCCTTCCCCAAAGAGGAAAGAAATACCACAATTTCCGGATACCAGCATAAGAACCATCAAATATACACAAGCACCTATTAAATCTCCAGATCATGCTTTTCAAGTGTTGTGGTTTTTTTTTTTTTTTTTTTGGACTTGTGAAATGCCAGTATCTCACAGGGTTTCACTGAGAATATGACTATGAAAGGGGACTAAAAGGAAGAACAAAATTAAATGCTGCCTACAGAATCACGAAACATGTAGGAATGACTTATGAAGAACACTATGAAACAGCTTTGAACTGCACGTGCCATGGTATACTGGTGTGCCAGGAATGGGGCGGAGTCTGTCTGGGCACTGCAAAGCATCCCAATCTGTTAACCTCCCATCTGAACAACCTTTTTACCTCAGTGTGCCATACTGACAAAACTGCTTTTAGGGGTACCGTGATGCACAAAAGGTGAGGAAGAAGCATGGCTCTATAAAGAGTGCTCCCATATCACGCTATACCCCAGCAAGGTTGACCAAATACTCAGTTTTTGGAAAATTATAATAACTTCACTCTTAGAAAATATCCTTTTAATGCTCCATACATCCTTAAAAAAAAAAAAAAAAAAAAAAGGAGGTCATGACTGCAGAAAGTCCACAACAGTGCTGTTTAACAGAACTGTGTTACAACGTGTCCTGTATCTGCACTTCTGCACTGTTTAATACAGTCATCACAAGCCACACCTGGCTCCCACACTGGACAGTCTAAGTTGAAAACATCACAAAGTGGACAATGACTTCTACTGCAAAGACAAGAATGCCGGACTGGAGATAATTTTGAACCTTTAAACAATGAGCTATGGATAAAATAAAGCAACTATCTTACAAAATATGGACTGCTGCCCCAAGGAGCAGCAGGATGAAAATATAAATGTGCTTTATGAAAATTTAGATTCCTCGATACTAAACTATCAACAAAAACTTGAGAACATTTTACTTTTGAGATTAAGGAATGGCTCAGTGTAACATATCAACTTGGCCATCTTGTCCAAAACCAAAAGCAACAAACAACAAAACTCAAAGAACAAAAACTTCCCCCTTTAAAGAAAAAAATAAGATATTTCCTATGGGCAATAAAAATGTTACTCCACAAAGAAAAAACTGCCTATGTTAATCTTATAAAAGAACATTCTACTATAGTTAATAAAAAGGACTCCCTTTCAACCACCCTCCTGTGCACTGTCACACAGCAATTTTAGGCAGAGACTGAATTCCAAGCAACATGAAGGCACAATCAAATTTAGTTTTTGACCTTTATGGTTAAATCTTATATATTGTTAGTAAAAACCAACAATTTCTAATGCATTACATAAAATGGAACTCATTTCTTCCAACACTTCCTTTTAAACTATCAGTAGCCAAGTTTCATTCTAACAAGGCAAAATACCTGCTTTCATTGGGGGCACAGTGGTAGTTAGCTGGTGGTAGTAAGAGTGACAAAAGCATATTACTGGGTCTGTTTTTATTTCATCAAACATAACATTTCCTCCTTGTTACTTACCTTCCCTATTTTTTAAGTGGTATAATAAACAGGGTACAGACATATAACATTCTCAGCATAAAAATAAAACAAGGGAAAATTAAACCATGGTATATATACATGGTAGTAATGAATAATAAATGCTATATATTAGGTGAGCAAATAATTATTAGCTCTGACATGTGGGTGAAGGTGAGGAAGACGGTTAGTATTGGACTTTTGCTTTTGTGAACCTTTAGACAAGAGAAAGAAATGGAGTCATACATTTAACCCACTTTACTTTTAGACCGTGTAGTCAGACAGGAAGAATTCAAATATAGACCAGCACTCTCACTTCGGTGTGGTGACAGAAACTGGCGGTTAGAGAAAGCAGAATCAGCTCAATTTGTGGCAGAGTACCACAAGAGAGATGGAGGAATTTAGAGAGGACACAGGATCCTTAATTGAATACCCATCTGAGCATTCCATAAGGCCTAGGAAAAAACCACCAGAAAGCTTATGAGGGCTCAGGATTGTTAAGGATCCCTACTAGCGGGGACAGAGAAACCGCATAATTCATGAGGCACCAGGTATATAAAGTCTTCAGAAGAGCATCCCCTTAGTAGTAGGACTAATTCAGCATTAAAGACTGAATTTGTCCTAACAAAGCTAAAAGTAAACTTTACGAACCAAATTTACCTCAAGTAATGATGCGCTAGACCAAAATCCAACACTCAACAATGTAAATTCACACTGTTTGGCATCCAATCCAAAAATCACCAGAATGTAAAGAAATACGAGTATGTGTCCATGACCAGAAGAAAAATAAACCAACGGAACCAGAACTGACAAAAACGATGGAATAAAGGTCCCAGCAGACAAGAACCTTAAAACACGCTCCAGAACACAGAATTATGAACATGTTGAGAAACAGAAAAGATAAAGAAGGAACACCTAGAAATGAAAAACACACTGGATGGCATTAACAGATTTGATACTGCAGCAGAAAAGATCAAGAACTTGAAGGGCTAGCAAAAGGGGAAGGGGGGGGAGGGCAGGAGCAAATCAAGAAAAAAAGACCAGACTTGTAGAATACAAACAGGTTATCTACCATATGGGTCACTGCAGTCCCAGAAAAAAGGTGGGAAATGCCTTTTTTTTTTTTAAGACCAGCATATAAAGCTTCAAGCATGATGACACTGCATGTAGAATAACCACAACAAGAGCTCAGTTATAAACGCAGACTTATACAGGTATATAAAAGTGGTAACTCAAAACTCAACAGCCTGCACTGGGGATGTGCCTTTGCAAAATCATGGAGAATTCTTTATAAAATTCTAGTATTTCAAAGGTGCCTGGGTGGTGCTCTGAGTGCACAACACCCGGTTTTGGCTGACGTCATGATCTCAGGGACCTGGAACTGAGCACTGCACAGGGCTCCATGCTCCGCACGAAGTCTGCTTAGGACTCTGCCCTTACTCCCTGCTCACTTCCTAGAATAAATCTTTTTTAAAAATCCTAATACTCCTAAGCACAATTTTTCCCTTGATTTACAAAGTAAATCTCAGTATGTACATTAAACCCATGCCAAAAAAAAAAAAAAGTTGATATTAAAAGTTGTATTTTAGGCTCAGAATAATTTTCTTCAGCACCATGAATATTTTGCAGAATATTCTAAGTCATGCAGAGCAGGACAATTTTTTCTTGTTCAAGGTGTCCTACAAACTGCCAAATAGCTAACACACTAGGCCCATGCCTACTAAATGCCAATGATGCCTCCAAGGATGGTTACATTAAGTTAAAAAAAATTCAACAGGGAAAAAGAGTGGTTTTTTTTTTAAAGATTTTTTTTTTTTATTTGACAGAGAGAAACACAGCCAGAGGGGGTACACAAGCAGGGGGAGTCAGAGAGGGAGAAGCAGGCTTCCCCCCGAGCAGGAAGCCCAATGTGAGACTTGATCCCGGGTCTCCGGGATCATGACCTGAGCGGAAGGCAGCCGCCCAACCAACTGATCCACCCAGGCGCCCCGGAAAAAGTGTTTTTAATGTGTGTATCTGATAACAAGTGTGGTAGAGATGTTAACAATCATGACTCTTTACACCTAGAGATTTTTACTATGTATAATTCAGAGTTATTAGAATTAAAGGAGTTGACAAAATATTTAACTACAGGGTAAGACTGACAAATGCCTCCCCCTGCCTGACAGATGTGAAGGGGGGGGGTAGAAAGTATACACACTTGAAAGATATAACTGATACATACTTGCAGAGAACTTTATATCAACACAAAAAATTAGTATCTTCCAAAGAGCTATGCAATTTTAAAAAAACTCATCCACTGAGCCATAGACAGTTCCTTAAAGAGTTCTAATTACAAATTTAAAGACCACATTCTCTAACCACAATAAAATTAGCTAAAGATTAAGAACCACTGGTTCTAACTAACCATTTGGTAATCTTACAATTCTAGGACAAAAGATAAAAACCAGTATTGCAATAAAAATACTGAAAAAGATTTACAGAAACCTGTATATAAGACAATTTTGTAAAAAAAAAAAAAAAGTGATCCCTTTAACTTGAAAAACTGAAGAAAATGTGAAATCCCACCAAAGCTAAACAGTCTTTTTTTTTTTTTTTTTTTAAAGATTTTATTTATTTGACAGAGAGAAACACAGCCAGAGAGGGAACACAAGCAGGGGGAGTGAGAAAGGGAGAAGCAGGCTTCCTGCCGAGCAGGCAGCCCAATGTGGGACTCGATCCCGGGTCTCCAGGATCATGACCTGAGCCGAAGGCAGTGGCTTAACCAACTGAGCCACCCAGGCGTCCCAAAGCTAAACAGTCTTTTAGCAAACTTGTGCAAATTATAAAGTATATCTGTTGTATTTATATACACCATGATTTCTGTAAAATCTATAATGGAATTATAAAAACTTTACTTTCTTGTAAAGTACACACGTATGCAGGTGCACACGTATGCAAAGGGGAGGGAGAGAAGGGGGATTGTTTTTACAAACGCTTTGTAAAAAGATAGTCATCACTCCTAATACCCACTTCTGAAAGAACCAATGAGTAATATATATATCCTTACATTCTCAGTCCAAAAAATAAAACCTATTTGTATTAAAAATGTTGTAAAAAAAAATAGAGGGGCGCCTGGGTGGATCAGTTGGTTAAGCGACTGCCTTCGGCTCAAGTCATGATCCCGGAGACCGGGGATCGAGTCCCACATCAGGCTCCCTGCTCGGCGGGAAGCCTGCTTCTCCCTCTCTCACTCCCCCTGCTTGTGTTCCCTCTCTGGCTGTGTTTCTCTCTGTCAAATAAATAAAATCTTAAAAAAAAAAAAAAATAGAAAAAGTGTTATCTACATTATATCACTAAGTTTAAAAAAATGACAAAGCATATCTGATCCTATTTGTGCAACCCAAACAAAAACAATCAGAGCATTATGGAATTAATTTCCAGAGCTCAGACAGGAAGACCAGGTTAACATATCTATATCCATTACCATAACAGTAACCTGAAAGGTGACAAAAGATGAATCTCCACAAGATTAAAAAAAAAAAAAAAAAAAGTAACAAGAGACCACTACACCCCATCTGAATGACTAAAATTTAAAAAAGAAAAAAGATGACAATGCCTAATGCTACTACTGAGCAACAGGAACTCTCACATATAGCTAATGGGAATGACATACCCACTTTGAGGAAAAAAGTTTGGCGGCTTCGTATAAAGTCAGAACACCACGTGAGCCAACAATCACAACACAAGATACCCAAGTGCAACCAAAATCTGGATGCAAATGTTCATGTAGCTTTACTTGTGATCATGAAAAACTGGACACAACCCAAAATGACCCTCAACTGGGAAATAAAGAGAATACAATATAACCATACAATGCAATACCACTCAGCAATGAAAAGGAACTACTGATACAAGCATTAATAAAATGAGACTCAAAATGCACTGTGCTAAAGCTAAAGAAACCAGATTAAAAAATTACATACTATACAATTCCATTCTAGAAAAGGCACAACTAGAGGGATAGAAAACAGATCAGTTTTTGCTTAGGAGTGGGGTGGGGGCTGACTACAAAGGGACGTGAAACTTTTTTGGCATGACAGAACTGCTTTTCATCTTGGTAGTAGTGACTATACATCTGTATGGTTTTGTTTTTTAAGATTTATTTTTATTTCCTCTAGAGGAGGGGAGAGCACCTGCATGCAGGTGCACACGTATGCAAAGGGGAGGGAGAGAAGGGGGATTGTTAAACAGACTCCACACTGAGCCTGGAGCCGAAGGTGGGGCTCGATCTCACCACCCTGATGACTATCTCATCACGACCTGCTCTGAAACCAAGAGTCAGATTCTCAACTGACTGTGCCACCCAAGCACGCCACCTATGTGTGGGTGTGTGTGTGTGTATAGATAGATATGTATATACACCCACATAATATTTTTTAATCAAAAATATTGAAGAACTGTATGCGAAAAAGGGTGACTTTCACCGTCTGCAAATATAAGAAAACAATATGAACCTTTCCCCTAAATATATCACCTTCCTTTCTAGTACCACAGCATTGGCCAAATTCTCTCGAAAGCCTGACATTTTACATACAGCTTCCACATTTATACCCATGGTCACTCTTATGCCTCCCTCTTTAGTTTGGGTGTGTTGTCTGCCTTGCTTGAAATATCACCTTTCCTGCCCCCATTTCTCTAGCCCTCTGTATGTGGCCCTTCCGGGAGGGGGCGGGGCGGACAGCTTCATATTAGATCTTTGGAGGGGGTGGAAATACACCAGAGAGATAATGTATATAGACGTAATAAAAGAAAAATGTGATTTTACACTATGAGTAACTAAAGACAAGTGGACTAAGAAAAAAATGTTTGTATTTCCAAAAACAGCTAATACAATATGGTAAGACAACTCACTGAACAGCAATACTGGTAAAATCTAAGGAAATATCCATTCAAAATTAAATTAATTTTTAAATAAGATACCATTTTCTACTAAACCAGAGGAAAAACTGTTCTACCTACATTGTAGAGAGAAGTATATCTGGTTATTCTGGAAAACTACTGCATAATTTCTATCAACAGCCACAAAGCATTGATTCTCTTGGAACTTCATATCAGGTTCCAGAAGTTATCCTACTGAAATTATACAAAAATTTCAAAAAATGTATAAAGATGCTCGCCAATGTCTTCCAGTTATCTAAAGTGTTAGAGAATATAAGGGAAACATTCAGTTCTTATTCTGCCAATAACCTTTCACATTTTGCTCTAATTTTTTTTGAAATCCTCCTCCCTTTCCACTCTTTTCCCTTAGCCTTTCATTAACTATCAGGCAAGAAGACACCTGGAGATGTTAAGTTCAGCTGTACTGTAAGATATAATTCGATCTTGAGTAAGTCATTTATGAACTTCAAAATTTGCAAAGAAACACTGAAAGATAATTTCTCTCTTCAGAAGATTTATCTTTCACAGAGCATATATAACATGTATTTAACACATCTAGGAGATGAAGAATACAGAATAATGGCTGGAGAAAAATAATGTACTTTCCTCAGGCAACTTGGAATATGGAAAATTAAAGACCTGAAAGGACAACACATCTGCAAATGCCACGTAACTCCACCCATGCCCACACTGTATCTGTTAGTCCACTAGTCCAGACTGCACTCTGACAAAACGGATCTCAGATTTCTTTCTTTGTAACCTGGAATTCAACAACAGTGATTTAACACAAGTTACTTTCTGTAAGTTATAAGCCAATCAACGGTGACACCAGAATAGAACTAGGGTAATGAAGTGTGATTCTGCTCTGTTCAACTCCCACCACTGCTACAGCAGTAAGCCATGTTACTAGAGATTCTGATGTCACTGATCCCTACTCACTCTCCTTTTATGAGATGGGGTCTTTCTCACTTTTAAAGCCACACACACAGAAGTCACACGCTACTTACTAACTGCAAGTAATAATGCATATACATGTAAGAGAGAAGATCCTTGTATTCAAGACATGGGATGGTTTTTCAAACATCACTGAACAAAAGCTACATAGCACAAAGGTTAGCCACGATGAATCTTTGTTTTCCATAAATTAACTTTAGCATCATTTTGGAATTGCATAAGAGTCGCAATCAGTAGTACAGACAGCTCCCATATACCCTCACCTAGGTCCTTCCTTGTTAGCATCTTACACTTGCTACGGTTTATCTGTCACAACTGAAGAACCAACACTGGAGTATTAACTGAACTCCACACTTCATTCGGATTTCCCTCATTTTTCTCTGGTGTCCTTTTTTCAGTTCCAGGACCCCACATTACATTTAGTCCTCTTGTCTCTAGCTTCGTCTGGTCTGTGACAGTCTCTCAGACTTCTCTTGTTTTGGATGACCTTGACAGTTCTGAAGAGTCCTGGCCAAGTGCTTTAAAGTATGCCCCTAAATTTGAGACTGTTTTTCTCATGGCCACACTGGCTATTATGGCTTACTGGCAGGAAGGTCACAGAGCTGAAATGTCACTCTTATCACATCAGGCAAGGGTACATTTTAAAATATTACTTATTGATGACTGCCAGGTTTGTCCACTATAAAGTCAACCCCTCCCCGCATAAGGTGTGAAGTCATTAAGTGAGCCCACATTTAAGGACTGGGAGGGTTAAGCTCCATCCCTCTGAGGAGGCATATCTACATAAATTACTTGAAATTATTCTACTGGGAAATGTTTCCCCTCCCCCACTTATGTATTTGGTTATCTATATGAACTCATATTTATTTATTTCATACTTTGGGTTATAATCTTACTTAGTCATTTACTGTACTGTTCAGATTATTCCAGACTGGGTCATTGAGAGCTCTTCCAGGGCAGCTCCTGTATCCCTTTGTGGGATGCTCCCATCCTTCTGTTTTTTTGAGCACTTCAGGAACTTTTAAAAAAAATGTGTAATTTTCATTTATTCTTAATATTACCACAAATTAAACATGATTTCTAACTTTTTCATTCTATAGTTACATACTATGAATGAGTTCTGACGAGAAGAATAAACCATATTGAGAACAAAAGGAGTAAATATGGTAAAGGTCAGCGATGTCACTAAATACTCATCCATGGAGTATCTGACCAGGACTAAGATTTCTGTCCTGAAATAGATATTTCATTTGGTCAGCTGAGATTCTAAAACTTAAACTGTATGTTAGCTTTCTTAGAAGTTTTAACATACGCCTGCAATTTGGACTTCGACATATTAACCTTCTGGTACTCACTGTTCTTTACTTTTCAGAAGCTGGGGAGAACACAGCAGGTACAGTGAACACCTTTAGCTCTGCTTAAGTCAAGGGCCTGCTTGAACATTCTGACAGCACAAATTTATTCTCATTTTCATCTGGTTTGCTTCAACACTCAGAACTCCCACTAGAAGCACACTGTTTTGTTCATACACAATCTACTTTCAAGATCTTTTCTCCCTTACTAGTTCAATATACCCTAATACAGCAAACACTGAATTTTAGGATTGACCCCACATACCTAATTAGAGTTAATTAACCCAAGTTTATTCTCAAAGGTAACTAATTACTCCCCAAAATAAGAAAATATTTTTCTGGACAACGCTTGCTAGTTTCTTTCTTGTAGGCTAGCTGCATGTTCAGTTATTTCGCATTATGATGTTCCTTTATCACTATTGACCTCTAGAGGGAGCTCAAAGGTTTTGTTACCTTTCCTCAAAGGTCAGTCCACTCTTTCCACGAGTGTGGCATAGTCAAGATTTAAGAACATTTCATTATGACCTAAAAAACAAGTTAAGTGTCTACACTCCTTTTAGGAATCTCTTGCTCCTGTTAACTAAATAAGGTATGACCCACTCACGAGCTCCTGGGAAATGGGCTCCAACCATTTCTTTCTGTGTCCCTTCCAGACTCTCTTAACACTCTTTCCTACTTGGCACTGACTACGGCATACTACTGTAGCCAGAAAGGCTGATCAGAAAATGGCTGTAAGTGGCGGCAAATGCTCTCTCTTGCTGACTCCTGTTACTTTCAGTGGAGCAGGCCAGTATGCCTCTACCTTCCTCATGCCAGGACATACACAGAATATAGTATTTGTATAGGCACACTAGTATAAAAGATTAGGCTCTTCATGTCTGCTCAGAGACTGTAGCCAGCAGAGTACCACCCCCCATCCAGTCCAGCAGGCATCCCCAGGAACAAGGGAGCATTATCTTAGCACACCTGTAATACATTCTTGGGGCCGCCTCTGTAAGAAACTTGTTCAGGAAATGATGAGAAGTCAAACTGGACACCTTCACTTCACCTACCTATATGACCCTCTGGAAGTAACTAAGGCTTTTAGACTATTTCCTCATCTTTAAATATGTATCTCACAGAATTGCTCTGAGGGCTAAGCAAGCAATAAATGTAAAGAAATGAGCACTGAATGTGGCACACAGTAGTCACACTGGTAAGCAAAAGATGTTGGCTGGGGTTTAGGCTTTGCCACACAAAGAAACAAGCATTTACCATATCTGTTTCTAGGCTACTGAGGCCAATTTGGCTTAGGTAAAGTTCTCCAAATGGTTTGGTAAAGCTCCCTGGAGCCTGAGGCTAAGGCCCAAACTACTAACCAAGTGTTAAAGCTGCCCCACTTTGCTGCTGCTTTGCATATACAGATAATCTTAAAATGGGGTTACAGCCCAATAAACCAATCATAAATTGAAAATACTATAAACTGAAATGCATTTAAATGCACCTAACCTATCAAACATAGCTCAGCTACACCTACCTTAAATGTGCTCAAAACACCTACATTAGCCTACAGCTGACAAAATTATACTAGATAATTTTGTATTAAAAGCCTGTTTGATAATGAAGGGTTGAACAGCTCATGTAACTATCCTGACAAGAGAAAAATAAATGGCTGTATGGGTACAGAATCACTGTTTACCCTTGTGTCACACGCCCAACTGGGAGTGAGTATCATATGATATATTGCTAGCCCGGGAAAAGATAGGAACTCAAAATACATCTACTGAATGCATACAGCTTTCGTACCATCACGAAGTTGAAAAATCATAAATCAAACCACATTAAGTTGGAGACCATCTGTATACTGAAGAAGCCTCAGGCTGAAGCAGGACTGGTCGTGGGTAAGAATCTGTACTCCTAGGTCTCTGGACCAAAGTACCACTTTGATTACACCATGATTTCCAATAATAAAGTAACCGCTATCAGCCTTTATAACCTTTTTCAGCCTCTGACTCAGTGAACAGGAACATGTTACGTGATAGGCTCAACAAAGACCACTGGCTATTGATGCTCATACAGAACCTACATTGTAATGCTGCCATGAGAGTCAGAGTCCATAGGGTAATTTCCAGAGATGTGTTCTGGAACCAGTCTCCCTTCTTTTTAACTTGTTCCTGGATAATCTGCTATCATGTTTGGATAAAATGGAATGGAACCATACCCTCCTGCAACAAAGAACAGAAAGATAAACAGTTGCTAACACATTTACTCTATAGGTGTGATCTTAACAAACAAGCCTTGGTGTATTAATGTTATATAATGTTAGCATGAAGAGCTCAAAATTGACCATTCTAAACCTAAAGTTACCATTTGTTAGATGTTCACTACCTCTTAAATGGCTCATAAGTCATTCCACAAACCAAATCATCTCATTAAGTTGCCTTATCAAAATATAGTGCACACAGTTTCCATGGAGATTATACAAAGTAGTACTGCACAAAGCTTGTACCTCTACGCATGCCTTAAGATTTTTTAAACCAGAATAGACATCTGGTTATTAACATGTGCCTAACATCTTTACAAACTTATTATGGTCATGCTTTAAGAAACAGAAAGCCCTTCCTTGTCCATCTGTCCTGGCAAAGTCACACCCAACTCTATTTTGCTCTGACAGGATTCTTGCTGCTCACCTACAAACCCAGTACCAAAGAGCAGTCTGTTCACAGAAAGAAGAGTTCATTAGGGTATGTTACAGAAAGTTTTACAGACTTTACTCCAATGACAAAGGGAAACCCACTGAGAAGTTTTCAATAGGGAAATGTTAAATACAAGTAATCCAATTAGGTGCCTTTAGATTACTCAGACTGAAGTGAAGAGAACTGGGAACTGGGAGAAGGGTAAAAGTAGAAAGAAGTCTAGAGACAAAGCCCGGTAAGCAATGATAGTGATCTGAGCCATTGAGTACAGTAACAATATTAGCATAAATAGCAAACTTTAAAATGCACTTCGGTATGTTAGGTATTTAACCCTCACAACAAACCTATAAAACTGTTTTTGTTAATATTAAATATTTCATTAACTAAACCAGAGAGGCAAAAAGTGGCAATAGAAGAGAAGAAATTTTAAAATACATCTAATGAAGTATATATATAATGCAAGGCCTGGTCACTGATAAGGTGTGGAGAGCTAAAGATGAAAGTAAGAATAATATCCAGCTTTTCATCATGGTGGTTGAATGCACTTAATACTATTAATAGACTGGTTTTTGTCTTATATTATTATTTAACAGCATCTAAATGGCAGATACAACTTTAAAGAAAAAAGTTAACCTCCATTGGCTAAATAATACAAAAGATTATGTCACGAAGAATGACGAAGTACCAGAAGCACCAAAATGCTTGACCAAAAGGAATTACATTCTCTGACAAAAAAGAAAATTTAGTTCAGAAAAATTCTTCTGGCCCATCTTTTTCCTTTTTTAATCCTTTTTCTCTCAGATCTGGCAGGTTAGTTTGCTCAAGGTCAAACTCCTGACCTTCTTTTCAACTGTATTTATGCAATTCACTGCCCCCACCATACTTTTTAAATAATTCTAATCATGTTTATCCAGTGATTTGAAATTTTCACAATTCCATTTTCAAAGATGCAGTTTCTTTCATTAATCTCATTAAAAGAGAATTAAACATTTTCTCCACTTACTTGAACTAAACATTTATTCCTCTAAATCTGGAAACTGGTATTACTTTTTTTAAATCTCATACACTTCTGTGGTTTTGCTCATTTTTGGAAAGGCCTCCCTTCAACAATATTTTAGTGAGAGAATCTATTTACATGCTAGTATGATACTCTGGGTCATGCTAGCATTTCTAGCTGCTAGGGATACAGGAGTTAAATAAGACAGACAAAAAAATCCCCTGCCTTTATGGAACATACATCCTAGTGTTGGGGGCATATTATAAACAAGTATGTTTCAAATAGTGTTAAATACCATACAAATAAAATGACCAACAAGAGAATATAAGTAATGGCAGTGGGACATTATTTCAGGTAGAGTGGTCAGAAAAAAGCCTCTCTGAGGATGTGACTGACTAAAGTAGAGACCAAAATGAACAGAGAATTAATCACCCAAACTTGTAAAAGAAAATATTCCAGGCAGCCTAAGTAGAAATTAGTTTGCTAAATCTAATAACATCAATACAGAATACGGTGGTAGAGGACATGGCTCGGTTAGCAGAGGCCTGACCAGATACAGCTTTGTAGGCCATGTTAGAAGGACTGTGCATGTTTTAAGAGTGGTAAGAAGCCATCGCAGGGTTTCTACCTTGTTCTGAAGTGATTATCTGTTGTGTAAATACAGTACAAAACTGGAAAAAAAGGAGACTGGTTCCTGAATTACTGCAGTAGCACAGGCAAGATCATGATGGTCTGAACTCATGTGCAGCACAGGGAGATGGATAAACTCAGAATATGTTCTGAAGACCAAATGCCAAATTTAAGCTGGTGGACAGAGGTGTCAAAGGATAAATCCAAGGTTTTAGAACCAAACCCTATGTAGGAAAGGCAGTTTCCATTTACTGAGGAAAAACAAACAGAAAGGAGCAGTTCTGGGGTAAAAAAGGAACCAAGGGACCCCTGGGTGGTGCAATCCGTTGAGCGTTCAACTCTTGGTTTCATCCGTTCAGGTCATGATCTTAGGGTCTTGAAATCAGGCCCCCAGTCAGGCTTTTGCTCAACAAGGAGTCTGCTGGGGTTTCTCTCTCCTCCTCCCTCTGCCCCTCACCAGGCTTGCTCCTGTGCTAATATAAATAAATCTTATTTTAAAAAGAGAGAGAGGAGCCAAGAATTTCATTTTCACATCTTTGGGTATTGATTTCAACCACACATACAAGTAGAAATGTCACATAGGCAGCTAGACAGATTTAACAGCAGTTTAGGGAAGGAAAAGGAGACATAAATTAAGGTATCAACAGCTAACAGAAGGCATTTAAACTTGAACTGTGATTTCCTAGTGAGTAATTACAGAAAACAAGAGGTCTGGCCTCAGGACTGAGCCTTGACGCTCTCCCTGTTTTCGCACTGAGGAGGAGGAGCCTGCTAGTAAAGGACACACAGTAACCTCCCGGTAAGGTAGGAAGAGCTTTTCTGGAAGCCAGGAAAAGTGTTTCTAAAAGGAGACAGTGATGAACTGTGCCCAGAAAGTGCACAGAGATCAAGCAAAGTGAGGAATTAAGCTTGGATTTGGCGGCATGAAGATATTCTGTGTGACTTCAACAAAAGTGCTTTCAGTGAATTAAGCGTCCTTAAAATACAACCAGTTTTCTGTGGCTTTATTTAACAACTGTCAGAGGGAGAAGCAGTTCTGGAGTTGAGCTGTTGTAGGTTGAAATCACTGCTCTGACAGTCTGAAATCTGGTTTATGAAGGATATTCTCTTTAGATCTGCCACTGATGAAGAATCTCCCTTTTACAGATCTTAAGTTATTCTGAGAAACAGAGGGTTAAACAAATAGGACTCTGAAGCTGATTCATCATGCTTCTGAGTTGCTGACTTCCCAGCTGCCTGATATACTGAACAGGATTTTTTCAAGAGAAGTACTTGAGTGCCTTACTTTCAATCATCACGAGCCTGAAAACTGCCAAATTGTTATCCTGCCTATGTGAAGCATACTTTCACCAATTTAAAAATCTTAGGTTAAAACAGCTTTTTCCTCAGGGTTTTTGTTTTTGTTTTTTTAATTTGACAGAGAACACAGCTAGAGAGGAAACACAAGCAGGGGGAGTGAGAGAGGGAGAAGGCTTTCTGCTGAGCAGGGAACCTGATGTGGGGCTCGATCCTGGGACTCAGGGATCAAGACTTGAGCCGAAGGCAGACGCTTAACGACTAAGTTACCCAGGTGTGCCCCTTCTCAGGGTTTCCTAAATGCCAAGCCACTATCTTTTAGCAGGGTGCAAACTAACAAAACTTTCTATTATAATGGAAATGGTCTATTCTGCACTGTCCAACTTGGCAGTCACTAGCCACACAGCTATTTACTGGGCACTTAAACTGAGGAAATGGATTTATCACATCTGTAACTAATTTAAATTTAACAGCTGCACATACCACTGTTAAATAACACAGTTCCAGCATACACAAAACAAATGAAATGCCTATCTGATACGCCTTCTTTTGCAGATAACCTGTTTCTTGTCTGGGTACTTGTACTCTTTATTTCTGTAACTTAAAATTTTAAAATCCACTAGCTTATTCCTTGGTATGGATCTCATTTATTTTGCTTGGTATGCTCTTTTATTATCTGTAGAAGAACAACATTAACAGACCCTACCACATATGGGGGTTGCAGAAAATTTCAAAAGTTTCAGTGTAAAAATACTTGGCACATAATAACTGTTCAACAAATGTTAACTATGTATTCTCTGAGGCCTTTTGATCCCTTCTCTCTAGGTCAAGATAATCTCTGAACCTTTATTATACACTAGATCTATTCTTTGTTGTTTCTTATACTTGTGCCTATAGTTTCTATCTCAGTTTTTCCCCTAAATTATGGGACTATTTCTAAAGCCCTCTGCTACCTCTCCAAAAAAAATCAAGAATCACAAATTTCATTTAAGAAATCTTTCCTGATCTCTGATTCTTTTTTCTCCAAATATTCATGAGTCTCCTTGAGAATACTAATTAGTTCTTTATTTTTTTTTTTAAGATTTTGTTTATTTATTTGACAGAGAGAAAGATGACAAGTAAGCAGAGAGGCAGGCAGAGAGAGAGGAGGAAGCAGGCTCCCTGCAGAGCAGAGAGCCCCATGCGGGCCTCGATTCAAGGACCCTGAGATCATGACCTGAGCTGAAGGCAGAGGCTTTAACCTACTGAGCCACCCAGACGCCCTAATTAGTTCTTCTTTAAATTGCAATATTTTCTCTCATTTCTTGCAATAAGTCTATATCACAGAATTATCACTTGCTCATAATGGTCCTCTCTTTTAGACTACTGAGACTATGTGTCTACCTTTTGTATATTCACCTTTAGGAGAAAGATTTATGTTTATATATCATTTGGGAACTGTGTTATGTTCCGTCAGAAAATATTCAGAACCAAGGTCAAAACTTGTGGGCAGCAGGGGGAGGGGGATATATGTATTCACATTGTTATTTCCTGTCTTGGTTCTCAACTGCTGCCTAACAAATTACCCCAAATTTAGTAGCTTAACAAAACAAACACCTATTTTCTCAGTTTTTGTGGATCAGGAATCTGAGTGTAGCTTAGCGGGGGGAGGGGGCAACCAGCTTGGGGTCTCTGTCATCTCAGAACTTAATGGTGGAGGGATCTGCTTGCAGTCCAGGCTCATATACATGACTGCTAGCAGACATCAGGTCTTCAGGCTGTTGGCCAGAAACACCAGGTCCTTTCCCCATGAGTTCCACAGAAAAGTATACAAAATGGGAGACTGCTTCTCTCAGAGCAAATGAGAGAGGACAGCCCAACATGAAAGCCAAAGCCTTATGTAACCTAACCTGAAAAGTTTTGCTGTTAAGTAACCCATTCACTTCTGTCATACTTGGAGAAGCAAGTCACTAGCTCCAGCCACACTTGAGATGTGTCAGATACAAGGCATTAACACCAGGAGGCAGCAATTACTGGGGGCTATCTTAGAGGCTGCCTGTCACACTTCCTTGGTCACCATAGGGACTCAGCAATATTTAGTCAGGTAGCAGCAGTGCAGACCAAAGGCAGCTTTCAGAGGAGGAACTTTCAACTTTGTGCTTCATGGTCAGTCTCTCTCCTGCAACCATGGGGTAGCTAGCTGCTCTTCACGGAACATATTACCCTTGGTAAGAATTTAGTTTTCAATCCTTATTTCAAAGGACAAAATACCGTACCAACCACCTATCCCACAGACAACCCTTAAATTCTAGCTCAAAATAGGTCTTTACCCACAACCACAGAGGGCTTCTCAACCACCAAGTTAACCAGAGAGAAATTCCCTCACTACATTTCTCATCTGTACCTTTTCCTGACAAATTTCTTTTTAGTTTAGTTGCGGCGCCTTTCCAGGGTTTCCATGGAGACTTAACTCTCCCATTATCTTGTTGGCCATTTCAGGGCATGTTTGTCTGTTTGTTTTAACATATGGGCTTAGATCATCATCTTCCACCGGAAGTCAACACAGTGATTTAAGTAAAGCACTTTATACGTTCTTTGAAACACTCTGTTTTGCTAAATATGGCAGGAAATGCCTGTTGGTTTTCCTACCCAAGAACTCAACTCTATTGTAGGATAAAACAAAGATGTTTTAATCTGCACCATCAATCCCTAGGATACAGTCTACTATGGTAACTTGAGTAACTAAATTTTGATGATTTCCAAAAAACGCAATGTCACCAAACTTAGCACAGAAACACTTTAATAATACATTTATGGGCGCCTGGGTGGCTCGGTGGGTTAAAGTCTCTGCCTTCAGCTCAGGTCATGATCTCACGGTCCTGGGATGGAGGCCCACGTCGGGCTCTCTGCTCAGCAGGGAGCCTGCGTCCTCCTCTCTCTCTTGCCTGCCTCTCTGCCTACTTGTGATCTCTCTCTCTGTCAAATAAGTAAATAAATAAAAATCTTAAAAAGTAAAACCCAACAATACATATATAATCTTAAAGGGACTCAGACACACAGCTGCTCAAAAGCATGAACTAGTCACACATGGCTATAAAGAAGCCCCTACAAACTATGTGCCCCGCAGTAGGTACCCAGCACTGTGAAAAGAACCTAACACTTAATCAAAGACAAATCTTAAGTCAGAATACCAAAAGCACTGTATTTCACAAACCAAAACATCCATTTTTGGCTTAACAATGAAAAAAAATTTTCCTACACTGAATAGCTCCTCTACTCCACCCTCATCCTCCTTAAGATAATTTATTTGCCCTATTTTCTCGGAATACTAATGAACAGGGCAGGAGGAGAATCAGGCAGGAGATAGCAAAAACTATCGGATGTCAACAAATTTTCTCATGTGATGATATCTGGTACAGAGTGCATACTCTCTGGGATAATCAGAATTCTAGTTTCTTGTCTTCTACTGATGAATATGCAGGAAGCGGAATTAAGAAGGAATTTAAAGCAAATAACCTTAAGCACAAATAACACACTGCTGCATGGGGCCTATCCACACAAGCACCCAACCCGCACAGACATGTATGGCAGAGTGTCTTAGGGGTAAATGCTGTATCTGAGCTCTCACTAGATTTCTTGCTGGTATATTCTTAGTCAAAGAAAATGGATTTTCAAACATATTAGCACTTAAGGAATAAAATTATTTGTTATCTCAGAGAAATTGCAGGACAAAATCAACGCACAAAAATCAACAATACTTCTGAACATTAACAGTGAACAATCCCAAAAGAAAACCATGTAAACAATTTATTTAACAACAGCATCCAAAAGAATCTAAAACTTAAGAATAAATTTCATCAACAAGGTGAAAGACATACACTAAAAACTATAGAACACTGCTAAAAGAAATTTAAAAAATGGAAAAAGACCTCCTTTGTTCATAAACTAGAAGATTTAATACAGTTAACATGTCAACATTACCCAAAGTGATCCATTTAATGGATTTAATGCAATCCCTATCAATATCCTGATGGCATTTTTTTTCCTGCAGAAATAGGAAAATCTATTCTTTCATATGGAATCTGAAGGGACCTGAATAGCCAAAATAATCTTGGGGGGGATAAAGTTGGAGATTTCGCACTTCCCTATTTCAAAGAGTACTAGAAAGCTACAGTCACCAAAACAGTGTGCTACTGACTTAAACACAGACCCACAGACCAGTGAAATAGCAACCAGAGATAAATACTACTCTATTCCACCTATGGTCTCATGTGACCGCACATATGGTCAAATGCTTTCTGACACTGTCTTTTCAATACATGGTGCTAGGGAAACTGGACAGCCACATACAAAAGAATGAAGCTGGACCCTTACCTTACACCACCTAATAAAAGTGGATCAAAGACCTAAACATAAGACATAAGACTTTTTTAAGAAAAGAGCAAAAAGGGCTCATGCCATTAGATTTGGCAATGATTTCTTGCCTAGGATGCTAAGAAAAACAGGCAACGAAAGAAAAAATAGATAAACTGAACATCATCAAAATTAAAACATTTCTGTGCATCAAAGGACAAAAATGAAAAGGCAACCAACCCATAGAATGAGAGAAAATATGTGCAAATCATGTATATGATAAAGAATTATATCCAGAACATACAAAGAACTCCTACAGCTCAAAATTAAAAAAAAAAAAATCAAACCAATTTTATTAAAAATAGGCAAGAGACTTAGAGAAACATTTCTCTTAAAGATATACAAAAAACATTTAGACGTGTAACATAACCAGTCATCAAGGAAATATAAATCAAAACCACACTGAAACACCACTTCACATCCATTAGCATGACTACTATCAAAAACAAAAACAGAAAATAGTGTCGATGAGGATGTGAAGAAATTGAAATCCGTGTACACTGCTGGTGAATAGTAAAATAAAGTAGAGCATCCACTGTGAAACAATATGGAGAATTATTTGCGATCCAGCAATCACCCTTCTGGATATATACCCAAATGAATCAAAGCAGGGACCTGAACAGGTACTGGAGGGACTGTTCACAGCAGCATTATGCATGAGAGCCAAAAGGCGAAAACAAACAGATGAATAGATAAACAAAGTGGTACTAAAATACAATGGAGGAAGGAAATGGGACACAGTCTGTAACATGGATAAACTCTGCGCACTGTTATGGACTGCATGTTCTTTCCCCCCCCCCACTCTTTATTTGTATCTTTAATCTCTTGCAGTGAGAACCTCAGTTTCCAAGTCTGTAGCTAACTTCTGACAGAGTACGAAGGTGAAAATAACGTGGCTCTCTGATGAAATAAGCCCAGAATTCATGCTGAAATCCTAACCCTCAGTGTGAAATGAGGATGTGGGGCCTCTGCGAGGTAATTAGGTCATAAGGGTAGAAGCCTCATGAAAGGGTTTAGTGCCATTATATAAAAGATCCCAACGTGCTCTCTCACCTCTTCTGCCATGTGACGACACGGTGAGAAGAGAGTCGCCTGTGAACCAAAGCCGCCCACCCTGATCAGGTACAGAATCTGCCAGTGCCTTTCCACAACTGTGTAAAAATATTGATATGGCATCCTGACATTATGCTATGTAAAATAAGCCAGTCCCAAGAGGACAAACACTATATAACTGCACTGTTATGAGGTACCTAAAGCAGTCAAATTCACAGGGACAGAAAGCAGACTGGCAGTTGCCTGGAGCTGGGAAAGAGGAGAATGGGAAATTACTGTTAAGTGGGTATGAAGTTTCAGCTTGTAAGATAAAAAGATCTGGAGAAGGATGGCAGTGATGGTTTGCACAATGTACATGTACTTATTAATGCCAATAAACTGTACACTGAAAGATGGTTACAAAAGTAAATCTTATGTATATCACAATAAAAAATTATTTGTTATCGGGGCGCCTGGGTGGCTCAGTTGATTAAGCGACTGCCTTCGGCTCAGGTCATGATCCCGGAGCCCCAGGATCGAGCCCCGCATCGGGCTCCCTGCTCAGCGGGAAGCCTGCTTCTCCCTGTTTCACTCCCCCTGCTTGTGTTCCCTCTCTCACTGTGTTTCTCTCTGTCAAATAAATAAATTCTTTAAAAAAAAAAAATTATTTGTTATCGCCCATAAGAATTCCCAAGATAGGGCAATTAAATGCAGGGTTAGTTAATTCAGTGGCTTATTTCATCAAAGACCCAGGTTCTTTTCATCTTCATATTTGGACAAGATAGCTATGGATGTGGGAACTGAGGTTCTCAACATAAGAGAAAAAAAGATACACAGAGCGGGGAAGGTATAAGAGAACTCTATGGTAGTGAACTAAATTGGCATTTTACAGTATAAACCAATATTTTACAAATTTCATCACAAATTATTTTACATATTTTACAATTACATATGAAAGTAGGAAGAAGAGGAAACTCATGGCCACTCTTGTTTTATCTATAAAACCATCCAATATTATTTTGTGCATATCCCAAATACCTGATTATTTCACCCACAAAAATTTTTGAAAGGTATCTTTAAAAGATAATACCATTTTTAAAATAACCAAACACCATTATACATGGGAAAACAAAAGCATAGGATTTCCTTAACATCAATATCTAAAATACCGCATATATTCAAATTTCTAATTCTTACATTAAAAAAATTTTTAGCTGTCTGAATTACAATCCAATTCGGTTTTCAAACTGTAATTGATTGATATAGTTTTTAAGCTTTTCCTTTCATCTACAGGTCCCCCCCATCTTCTCTTGCAAATTTATCTTTGGAAGAAACAAAGTACTGCAGTTCATCCTCTATGAACTCATAAATTAAAAACAAAACAGCAAAATCCTTTTAATTTCATAGCTCTGTCTAGGAAAAAAATTTTTTGACATTCCAGTAGTTAATACACTCAGCACATAAAATGGTTTCTAAATATCATGCCCTACTAAAAGAACCCAAAACTTCTTATGATTCCAAGTCTTGGGCAAAAAAATTACAATCTGAAACATCTCTTGTCAGAAAACAGGGAGTGATCAGTGGTTCAGTCGTTAAGTGTCTGCCTTTGGCTCCGGTCATGATCCCCACGTCCTAGAATCGAGCCCCACATTGGGTCCCTGATCGGCGTGAAGCCTGCTTCTCCCTCTCTCACTCCCCTTGCTTGTGTTCCCTCTCTAGTTGTGTTTCTCTCTGTCAAATAAATAAACAAGACCTTAAAAAGAAAGGAAGGAAGGGAGGGAGGGAAAGAAGAAAAGAAGACAAGAAAAGAAAGAAAAGAAATCGGGAGTGATCAAACACTGGGACATGTAAAATGGAGCAAAGAAGGGACTTCATGGGTCTCTCTCATCAATCAAATTTAAGACAATTTGAGCAATAGGAGAAACAGTGGCATTAACAGATTGGATGACACTAATAGATTAACACACAGAATAACAACAGAACCTATAAGTCCAAAATGATACCATAAAGAAGAGGAAGAATTGGAAGATTAGGAAATCACCATTCTGCATCCAGCAATGGAGTAACTGTCTCAGGAAAGGACCATCAATGAATGTTTACAAATTAAAAGGATGAAAAAAGTTTCTTTCTTGAGAGATCTGGCACACAAGTGATTGAATGAAAAATCACCAATAATGAGACAAACTTACATGATTTAATGCACCAGGAAGTACGCATCATGTTTTACTAAAAACTTTTAACATGGATTTTATCATGAGGAAATGGTAAATTTGAGAAAGTATGATGTTTTGTTTTTTACTTTTTATTTTTTTAAGATTTTATTTATTTATTTGACAGAGAGAAACACAGCTAGAGAGGGGAACACAAGAAGAGGGACTGAGAAAGGGAGAAGCAGGCCTCCCGTGGAGCAGGGAGCCGGAGGTAGGGCTCGATCCCAGGCCTCCAGGATCATGACCAGAGCCAAAAGCAGTCGCTTAAACCAACTGAGCCACCCAAAGTATGATGTGTTAGATAATAACCTTTGATTCTTCAAAATTAACAGACTGCTCTGACTGGATCCTGGATTGAAAAGAAAAAAAATTTTAAGTATAGTTTTTGAACCACTAGGGAAGTTTAAATATAAACTGTGCAACAGAGAATATTTCTGAATTAATGTTAAATTTCTTGGGTACGATAATGTTATTGTGTTTGTTTAAGAGAATACTTCTTAAGAGATTAATGCTAAGTTATTTAGGGGCAAAAGCATATGCTGTTTCCAACATTATTTTCAGAAAGATTTGGGAACATAAGTGCAGGTATAAGAGAGAGAAAGCAAATGTGCCAGAATGTTTATAAGTGGTGAATATAATTAAATCATAGTTATAAGGGCACCCGGGTAGCTCAGCTGGTAAGCATGTGGACTCTAGTTTTGGCTCAGGTCTTGATCTCAGGGTGAGACTGGCTCAATGCTCAGCAGGGAGTTTTTGCTGCTTGAGATTCTCCTTCTCCCTCCCCATCCATGCACTCTCTCTCTCTAAATTAAATAAATACATCTTTACTTTTTTATAAGATTTTTAAAATTTATTTGAGAGAGAGAGCACATGCCCCATTATGGGGGTAGGTGAGTAGAGGGAGAAGGCGACTCCCCACTGAGGAGACAGCTGGACCAGAACTCCATCCCAGGATTCTGGGATGGTGACCTGAGCCAAAACCAGATGCCCAACCTAACTGAGCCACCCAGGTGCCCCAATAAACACACCTTTAAAAACAACAACAACAAAAACAGCTCTCTCTTCCTTGGGTTTCTTTAAAGCGTTTGCAAAGCCTTTCATGGCATCATCCTACCTCCCCCACCCCCGGCTTCTACCCCCAGGAAAGAGCTCTTTATTATTTCATTGTATAGATCTAATATTATCTGTCTGACCTCATTTCATATTTAGCTTAGTCCTAAAACCATGAATACACCTAAAATGAGGGGAAAAAAATGTCAGACAGACTTTTCCCACCTAACCAGCAGGAAAACCAAGATCTAAGCTGACATGTTTCTCCCAAAATCATTACTGATCTCCCCTATTCTATCTAACTAGGCTATATAAGGGCACTCATAATTGGGGAAGGACTCTTGCCTTTTAAAAAGGAGATGTAAGTCTTTTCCATCTCCCATCAAACAAGACACAACCAAACCAAAGTTGAAGACTTTAACTGTTATTCTTCTGTTACTACTCTAGAACCTACCCCATTCTGGATTTACCAACATTTTATCTGACAAAGTTGCAAAAATATTTTTATTTTTTAATTTCCTGAAAAAATATCTGTTAGATACAAATGAGGTAGGAAGGAAAGAGCAATGCACTAAGGAGTCAAAGTCTTGAGTAAAAGTTATAAAAATTACTCACTATAGCAGAGATTAACTGTCCCTACAAGAGGCCGTGTTTCCCTTTTCTCCTCTTAGTAAAAAAAGGTACCCTGGTACTCCTTTCCTCCCCAGCAAAACCATAGTTTTAAAGGAAAGTAGAGGTTATATTCCTTGGGCTCTCCTAAAGTCACCAGACCAAATTCTGAACAATGGGATAGATAGGAGTGTAGAATTTCCATGTCACACCCTTAAAAAGAAGCTACTTGCCCTCCTTGCTTTGTCTCCCTCCTGTGTGTGGAACACAGATTTGAGTCAGATCTGATCATGTAGACAAGAGCATACTAAACACCAAGACAGAAGAAACCTGGGATGCTGGAAAATCTCTACAAAAGCAGCTAATGCACTTCGGACTCCTCTCTACCACTGGAGAATTAAATGAGTGAGAAACTGGCTAATTTTCAGAACCACTGTATGAGTCTTTTATAGCAGCTTGGCCCATAATAGCTTGTATGACTCTGGGCACCACTTTCCTGGTTTACCCAAGACTGGGATAACTGATATCACCCTGTAATTTCTTTAGCTCACTGTATTTTTTATTTGTCTTTTTAAAAAAAGGATGTACATTTAGTAAAATTAAAAATTCAAGTTCAAGTATTTTCAAATAGGATGACACGTGAAAACACCTTGCAGTTTACCTACCCATTCAACAAATAACTTCAAAATGTCCACTAAGTGTCAGATACTGTTATATGCCTGAAACGATTCAAAATACTAAAAATAAAGTGGTAAAACAAAAAAAGGGTTCATTACTTCGTACTTCAAACTTTAAATGTGAGAGGAAGCCTATAAAGCCAGCAAACAATAGACAAGATTATCCAAATAACAGCAAGCTTATTTGAAAGGGGGGGGGGCAAATAACATGGAGTTATTTAGGTTTGGGAGGGGAATCAGTTAATTTACACCGGGTCACACAAAAAATCTGGATGAAGCCTATTATAGGATAAAGAGTAAATCTGAGGCCTTAAGCAAAAACAAGATGGTGTTTGTTTACAGACCACCAAGAAAGCCCCAGTGCAAGCCTGGAGCTACTAGTGAGCTAAGGAGAGAGGAAAGTTCTAAAGCAGGCAGAGGCAGTGCGGTGTTAAGCGTACAGATGTTATATTACTTACATCGGGGACGAGTACTCCTCATGAAAAGCAGGGGAAAGAGCGATTACTCCCTTCATTCTGTGTGCTGGTTTCAGGAACGAACAGTAGTCGCAGTAGAACATTATGATCTTATCTGCCCTGCAATCAGTGACTACAATCTTACACTCTACTTACAGCTTTACTTGGGGATAAATGTCTTAATTAATTAAAAGCAATTTTAGGAGGCGCCTGGGTGGCTCAGTTGTTAAGCATCAAAAAAACCTCACTGCTTTTGGCTGATTCGTTAAAGGTGCCTAAAATTGAGGTTTTGAAAATCCAAGTTAGCATCTTTTAGTTTGCCCTCTATTGCTGTACTTGAGGGAAAGAATTCCCTAACTTTCCAAACCTTAGTAAATTAAAAATACTACACAACCTTAGAATTTAGATCTAAGAAAGTAATCTTCTAAGTGGAAAAACAGAAATACAAATTCTGTGAATTCTCCTGTTTTTTGGTAGACAAAGCAATTATCAAGTGTTCTGCAACATGAAGGAAACAGAACTAGAAACGTTTTATTGATACACTTGTTAAACACAAAAATCCAAAACTCCCTTCTCTCTCCCCTCTCAATCCCACTAAAATGACAATAAATGAATAAAAACAGTTTAAGACAGTAAGAACAAAGGGGCATGCAGGAAAAGAGCAGAAGGAAGTTAACAAGGAATGCACGGGAAAACAGAAACCAGGTAACTGGGTGCCTGGGTGGCCCAGTGGGTTAAAGCCTCTGCCTTCGGCTCAGGTCATGATCTCAGGGTCCTGGGATTGAGGCCGCATTGGGCTCTCTGCTCCGTGGGGAGCCTGCCCCCCCCACCCCCATCTGCCTCTCTGCCTATTTGTGATCTCTCTGTCAAATAAATAAGTAAAATCTTTTAAAAAAATAAAAATAAAAATAAAATAAAATAAAAAAGAAACCAGGTAACTTACAGAATAAAAGCATGTGGAAGGGGCTGCCTAGCGGAGGCGAGGAGTCTCACCTGGCCGACCCCAAGAAGGGTCAGAAAAGGACAACAGTGAGGAATGGGGATCAAAACCCGGCTACTAGTTAAAACCTCTGTGTAAGATGCATGGAAACCCCACTCTCAGGGGAAAACGACTTTACTTTCTGAAATAGCTTGACCAGAGAGAGAAGACACAGCCGGGGCTGAGCCTGATGGTGAGGTACCAACCTGAAAACAAGATTAAGTGGGAGGGCACTCCTACTAAACAAGGGGTTGTTCAAGGCAGGTCTTGAACGTACCACCCTGAGATCAAGACCTGTTAGTTCCTCATTCTTAACCGTTACTGACAACCAAGGATCGCCAGATACTGCAGTCTGCCAACACAAATAAAAAAGAAACTCAAAAGAAATGGAATGCCAAAACCAGAAAAATTTTTTTAAAAATTAATCAAAAAGAAAGGTTATTGAAAAATGTACAAAAGAGATGTTAAAGACATAACTGGAAATGTAAAAAATCAGTGAGAGTTGGAAACAAAACTGAAGAATCCTCCTAGAATATACAACAAAATGTTCCCTCTCGAGAAGAAAAAAAAATTGGAGGATCTGTGCAAAAAGCCCAAATTCCGTGTAATAGGAATTCTAGAAAGAATAAAACGGAGAAGGGAAAAACTGAAGGAAATGAATCCACAAGTTCAAAGGGCCCAATGAGGCACATCATCCAAACAGCAAAAAAAAGAGTAAACAAAGTGGCATTAGGCTTCCCAAATGACACAGTGGACCCCAACAGACAGAAGAAATGACTTCCAAATTTTGAGGAAAGATGATTTCCAATTACCAGCCAGTCCTTGAAGTAGGCAAGTAGAATAAAGGCATCATCTTTTCTAGGCAGGCAAGACCTCAGAAACTGTACCAACAATGAAATCTTTCTCACGCAATACTGATGCTGTGCACCACTAAAATGAGGAAGCAAACCAAAAAAAGGAAAAGATACAGTTCCAAGAATAAAGAGACCCAACACCGAAGAAGCAAAAAGAATTCCACGACAGTGAAGTAAAAATAAGAATGAAAGAAAATCCAAGGACAACAGCGATGCAATAATCTTAGAAAAAAGCCAGGCCAGATTGAAGGATAGAGCCCAGGGCAGAAGTAAAACTGATAGAACATTTGATGTACTTCATATACTGACAGGAGATTTAGTTAACTGTCAGAAAAATCTAAGGATGATTTAGTGACAGAGTCACAGAAAACAAAGCAAATCACTTTAGACTGAAACATGATGGAGAATTCCAGAAGGTGGGGCGTGTATGTGCGTTATCTGATTCTTTTCTTTTTAGAAAATTACATTGAAAGGTGCACAAACAAAACAGTGATGACAGATTAAAAAACAACCACTGAAAAACAAGGTAAACATTAACCCTAGAGAAGACTATGTCAGAGCAGAAAGGATAGAATCATAATACCCAGCAGCCACGAGCAGTATATGAACATCAGAATGTCCACTCTTCTATAGTTCTCTACAGCAACTGCAACAAATTACCACAGTACACAGATTTACTCAGAGTTCTGGAAGCCAGAAGTCCAAAACCAGCTTTACTGGATTCAAGGTATCAAAGAGGCTAACGCCTTCTAGAGGTTCCAGGGAAGAATCTGGTTACTTTCTTAGTTTCAGGAGGCTACCTGTATTTCTCAGTTTACAACCCTTCCCTTGCATCATTCCAACCTCTTGTTTTTGGTATCATCACATCTACTACTTCCATCTTAGATCTTACCTCCCTCTTTTCCTTGTAAGGATCCTTGTGATTACATTTAGGGCCTAGGATAATCCAAAATAATCTCCCTGGTCAAAATCCTTCATTTAACCACATCTCTGTGCCCTTTGCCATATTAAGCTAAATTCATTTGTTGTGGGGATTAGGATGTGGATCTCTGAGGGGAGGACATTATTCAGCCTACCACACACAACCCTGAATACTGGTTTAAACATTAACAACAGTAGGAGTGTCTGCCTTTGGCTCAGGTCAGGATCCCAGAGTCCTGGGATCCAGCCCCAGGTAGGGCTCTGCTCAGCAGAAAGCCTGCTTCTTCCCCTCCCTCTGGTTGCCACTCCACCTGCTTGATACAATCTTGGGGAGCTGGGGAGAACAGTAACAGTAGAGCAATATTGAGAAAGTAGGAGCAGTAAAAGGGGCAGAATATGATTCAACTCTTAGCTACCATTTATTCTGAGGATACCTAAAACTGACTAACAGCTGTATAAACATACTGTTTAGAAATAGGAAAATAAATACCCAAAGAAACCAGCTGAAAGTCTAGGGAAGGGGACTCCAGGACTCCAGGGTGGTTACAGGTGGGGAAGACAGAAAACTCTCACCTTTCTTCATAAGCATTCTGAAATTACTGACTTGTTGAACTATGTACATGAGCTACAGAGATAAAACGAAAATCAACTTAAAATAAAACTAGGGAGGGAGAGAAATCCTGATTGTACTGAAAAGGTACCTCCCAGGCTAACAAAGCAAACAGAAAATCACAAAAATTAAAATTAAAAAGTTAATCATTTATACGTCTAAAAATTCTCTTAGAGATTATAAAACAACCAATTTAGGAGTGAAGATTTTATTTCCTAAATTCGTCTTTTTTACAGGACTAGGAGGACAACCTATCGAAAAAGGCAAATTACTAGCAAAAGCAAACCTTTAAGTATATGAGATATTGATCTGAGCTAAATTTGAAATACGAACACAAGTTTAATCTAACAATAAGGGGTGGCTAACAAGTGGTACACTATGGTGCAAGCTGCTCTTTTAACAGCTAGTAAACTCCCCAGGAGGTGTTTATTCATTTATTGAACAAATGTTAAATGATGTGAGAACAGCACAATGATCTATTCAGTCCCTCAGAAATGCTGAGTAAGATATTAGCCTACCTGTTCTCCCTTCCCCGAAAAAAAAGGCTACAAACTGCCTTTTCCCTGCAAACCAACAGAGCAGCAGTAGCAGCAACATGACCATCACTGGAGTGAGTTAGAAAAGCAAAATCATAGGCTCTGCCCCAGCTCTGTAAGCAGAATCATAATCTGCATTTTAACAAGATTTCGGGGAAACCCATTAGCACATAAAGCTTGAGAAGTACTGGTATCCAGCTAATAGTGTTCTTTCGACAATAAAATAGCACACTTCTGAATAAGGAATCAGAGAGAG
Organism: Spilogale gracilis; assembly: GCA_004023965.1. Lineage (NCBI taxonomy): Eukaryota > Metazoa > Chordata > Mammalia > Carnivora > Mephitidae > Spilogale > Spilogale gracilis. Next base: position 151,893 of record PITA01000947.1, read on the forward strand.
AAATAAGGGTGTTCATTGGTACAGTAACGTGCTTTTTCTTCAGTCTCCTGTAAAAATTTATGGGCTCTACATATGTTCATCAGCCTACTCAAGGCCTGGTAAAGGATTCAGATCATCACAGAACATCACAGAAAGAGAGAACATGCCACAAAGAGGAGGAAGAACAGGGCTTTTTTAAGAACCTCCACAGTTTAGGGTCCACGCTTTTTTTTTTTAAGATTTTATTTATTTATTTGACAGAGAGAGAGAGATCACAAGTAGGCAGAGAGAGAGGAGGAAGCAGGCTCCCCGCTGAGCAGAGAGCAGGACGAGGGCCTCGATCCCAGGACCCTGAGATCATGATCCTTTAAATAACAATGCAAGTACTATTAATTATCCCCATTTGTAGTTTAAAAAAGTAACAAATAGTTCTCAAACATTTTTTTCATACTCTCTGCCTTCCACTGTCTTTCAAAAACAGACACCCTCCCCCCATCACTTCATTTAAAAGGACTCTCCCCATCTACTCTTTCCTCAGCTATGATGATGGGAGGGGAGGGCGGTTTAGCTATTCCAACTGAGTAAGAAAACCACCCGCAACAAAGGACGTGAACAGTATCTACATACTTAAACATGCTCAAACAAGTAAGTGGACAAGATTTTACTGAATGGCAACATTGTGCTAGACACTGTCAACAGGTCAGGAGATGGGTACTCCTATTCACTGCTGGAGGAAGTGAAAACCCACACCAACTTTCTAAGACAATTTAGTAATACATTCTTTAAGCCATAAAAGGTCCCATTTTTTGACCAGGAACTCCACATCTAGAAATATACCCTAAATTATTAAGATTCTCACAAGAATGTTCATCATGAATTTACTACAGCAAAAACTATAAAAACTGAAAAGCCCAAATTAAGTAGAAAAGTCATTTATCTTCTTAGATGTTAACTGGGGGGAAAAGGCATTATAAAAAACTACACCTATAATGCTAGTTTTTAAAATATACTTTCACCGTACAAAAAGGCAGACCTACACCAAAATGTTAATAGGTGTTACCTTAAAAATTGTGACATTATGTGTGGCTTTATATTTTGTTGTTACTTACGGTAGTTCTAAAGTCAGAAGGACCAAGGCTCACCCTCTGGCTCCCCCACTCACTATTGTGTACCCCTGATCATTAAGTTACTTTATCTAATTCTTGACTTCTTTATCTACAAAATGAAAACAGTAATACCTATTCTCAGAGGCTGGCTGTGAAGACTCAATGAGAACGCATGCGAAACACGTAACACTGACTGGCAGCTAGCTAAAGTTTCTTGAGCACTTACTTTTTTTTTTTTTTTACAGGTTTATTTATTTGAGAGAGAGCCCATGCACACACAAACACAGGGGTGACAGGCAGAGGCAGAGGCAGAGGGAGCAAGAGTCTTCAAGCAGACTCTACCCTGAGCCCAATGCAGGGCTCGATCCCATAATCCCAAGATCATGACCTGAGCCAAAATGAAGAGTCTTGGGGACGCTTAACCAACTGTACCACCCAGGTGCCCAGCACTTACTTTTAAAATATATGCTTACGTTTATATTGAGTGACTCTTCTTTAAATAATAAAAATCCATAATATTAACAAATTATCACATAACAAGAATTTAATGAAGCTGTACTGTCACCAACTTGAGCAGTGTAAAAATTGTGACATTTTGGCATTTTACACAAAGTTAACAAAATTTCCAAGCAATCCAGTTGAGAATTAGAGATGCTGGACATATGAACAAAAAGAGCTATGCATTTAATGAGTAGTCAAAAAGGCTCAAAAGGAGAGAGAGGGGAAAAAAATACACAATAGGTCTTTAGGATCTAGCCTACTTTATAAAGTCTAGTTTAGTTCTAAATAATCACCAAAAAGAAGATGAAGTCATTTCAGACCATCACATCAGGAGCAATTAAGATTCAAACGGAGAAAACTCAAGGTCTAGTTTAATGAAGGACTATGACACTGACTTCAGTTATCAATGAAACCAAATTGTTATTTTTAAAGATTTGGATATCTTAGACATTATTACTTTATTATTAGACATAATTATTTCACAAATTTTATTTAGCTTTAGAGTCTACTAACTGCCTACTAGATGTACATTCCCAACATGTACAACCTCCTCAGCAACTGTTCCAAAGCTACAGAAATCACCGGACAGTTAAAAGAAAATGGTAGCTACGGGTCCAATTCATTAGATCCTCTCTAAGACAAGGCCTATATACCCTCCCTATCACAGATCTCTGAAATGTATTTTCCCACTTTCAAATCTAAAATGATGAACAAGCTCTTTGAAGTTAAAAACATGCAAATATGAAACACTTCTGAAACCATACATAAGGACTTTGTGATAGTATCTCTAGGGACAGGGAACCTGGGAGAAAGGAGTTAAGAGGGAGACACACTTTTATTCTATAGCTCTTGCACTGTTTGGTTACCATCTGTAGATGTAACCTATAAAGTTTATTTACTATATTCATTTGTCAATTTCAGTGTACAATTCAGCATTTATTGCTATATTCAAGAACTGTGTAACTATCACTATCTAATTCCAGAATATTTTCATCACCCTGTTAGAGAACTGCTGTATCCAATGGCACTCACATCCCTCACTGGTCCTATCAACCACAAATCTACTTTGCCTTGATAGATTCACCTCTTTGGGATATTTCATATAAACAGAATCGTATATGATCTTTTGTGCCCAACTTCTTCAACTCAGCATAATGTTTTCCAAGTTCATCCATGTTGCAGCATGTAATAGCATTTCATTCCTTTCTATGACTTCATAAAATTCCACTGTACAGATACACCACCTTTCCTTTATGGGTCATCAATCAACAGACATTTGGTTTGTTTCCACTTTTTGGCTACTATGAGTTATGCTGCTATAAACATTCACGTCTAAGTTTTTATATACACATTTCAATTCTCTGAAGTATATACCTAGGAAGAGAATCGCTGGGTTGTATGCCTAAATATATATTTACCTTAAAAAAAAAAAAAAAAAGATTTATTTGATAAAAACACAGCAAGAGAGGGAACACAAGCAGGGGGAGTGAGAGAGGGAGAAGCAGGCTTCCCGCCGAGCAGGAAGCTCGATGCAGGGCTGGGACTCCAGGATCATGACCTGAGCTGAAGGCAGACGCCCAGGTGCCCCTAAATATATATTTAAGGAACCTGCCAAATGGATCAAATGAAGGCTTGAAACACAGAGGATAGAGGGAAGAGAGAAAAAGGCTTACAGGCCACCACATTTACCTGGACAGCTCTCCAGTATTGGTCATTAGTAAATTCAACTCACAAGTGTTGAAAACCACTGAAAGACATAGTTATGTCTTAGAAAAACTTGAGATACAGGGGATTCTTTCATTGCAAGAACTAAGCATTTGTGCTACGGCACCATCCCAACCCCAAAAAGAATGTCAACTCAGAAAAAGGAAAATAACTTATTATTCACATTCCAACATTACCTGTAAATTGTTTACATAAGATTAGCCAAGGATCGCCTGGTAATATCAGGCTAATACCACGAGCTAGAAAATGTTATCAAAAATGCTTACTGTAATAAATTTACACTCCTAATATACCTCAAGTGAAGGCTACATCCCTCACATTCTCCTCTCACCATATTCTTGTTAACCTGTGGATGAGTTAACTACCCCTCAATCCTTTCCCTATGAGAACGAGAGATTTAGATTTTTAATCAAATAGTATTTTTAAAAACTGAACCACAGAGAAGCAATGTAGAAGCCTAAAAAGCAAACAGAATAGTTTTACTAATTCATAATATTGGCTTAATAGTACTCAACCTTAAGTTTCAATATCCTTGTGTACAAAATGACAAATGTATGCCTCAAAGGCTACTGCAAGAACTACAACCGTGCTCATTCCTTATACAGGTACCGAATTCTCCTACTATGCTGAAGATTTTGCTTAATTAAAACGTGTATGAAATAACATACTGGCTGTCTTACAGTTAATATAAAGGAAGTTTTAGATAATGAAATGTGATTTACAAAATCCATGGGATCTTCTATTTTTAAACTAGAAACTGCGAAACAAGTAAGGTAAAACTCTGGTCAAAAATTTAGATTTTTGCAAAAAAAAAAAAAAGAAAAAAAAAAGAAATTGGATTTTTGCTTAATCCTATCCCGAAATAGCCTACAAAATAAAGTAATCCATTTCTAGTTTCCAAACTGTTAATCTGGGATAAACAGATTTGTCACACAGCAGTACCAATGTGTAATTTTTAGTATCTTCCGTCTAGGGCTCTCTCTGTCCACCTCCAATCATTTAAAGGAAGTACTTCTGCTATTCTTTCCCAACTAGAAGCACTCACTAGCTATAAGGTGTAAGCAAACTAAATGTCCATAAATGCATGAAGACACAACAGAATATCATTCAGCCTTTAAAAGGAAGAAATCCTGTCGTGCTACAACATGGATAAGCCTTGAGGACATGAAGGAAGCCAGTCAAAAAAAGACAAATACCCCATGATTCCATTTGTAGGAGGTATCTAAGGTAGTCAAATTCATAGAAACAGAAAGCAAAATGGTGGATACCAGGGGTGGAGGGAAGAATGGGGAACTGTGAAACAGGTCCAGTTTCAGTTTTGCAATATGAAAAAGATCTAGAGATAAGTTTCACAACAATGTGAATACAGTTAACACAGTATTAAAGTGTACGCTTAAAATGGTTAATATGGTATACTTCATTATGTGGTTTTTTTGTTATGTGTTTTTAACAATACAAAATGCATTAAAATAATTTTCTCTATTTTATAAGCTAAAACATATTTGCTTGAAGAATTGGTTCTGTTACTAGAAAAAC
>PITA01000947.1:156839-190188 GCA_004023965.1 Spilogale gracilis
CCTGGGTGGCTCAGTTGGTTAAGCGACTGCCTTCAGCTCAGGTCATGATCCCGGAGACCCGGGATCGAGCCCCACATCGGGCTCCCTGCTCAGCGGGAAGCCTGCTTCTCCCTCTCTCACTCCCCCTGCTTGTGTTCCCTCTCTCGCTGTGTTTCTCTCTGTCAAATAAATAAAATATTTAAAAAAAAAAAAAAAAAAAAAAAAAGATTAATTCTTTTATGTCAAGGAAGAAAAAAAAGACTAGGAGCAATCCCTTCTCAACTACCAGTTCCCATAATAACCCTTTTTGCATGCTGCATCCCTAGAGAAAGAATTTGAGAAGAATTATTTATTGCCTACAGCAGACTTTCCCTCTTGAAATAGAATCTTCCCAATCAGCCAATAAGAATGTATTAAAGATTCTTCGTATGCTATCTAGAAACACATCTACTCCATACCCCTAGGTCTATTACCTTATGGTAAGCTGGAAAAGACAGAGACAGGTAACACCAAAAAGGTTCTATTTCCACCAAAAAGGTTCTATTTCCGATACTCTACAATGTCAAGTTCTAAAAGTTAAAATTTTCCAGATATTTAGAAAATTTAAAGTTTTCTCACCAATCCCTTTTATCTACTTCGGTGTCTCTCTTAATATGGGCCACTGAAGATATTTAGATTCCTTCTGATTGAAGTAGAAAACAAGCAAGTGGTTCAAAATCCAATATATCCCTCTAATAGTTTTACCCATGGTTGAAGAAACAGAAATTAAAAAAAAAAAAAAAAAAAAAAAGATGGGAGTACACAAAACTGTCAAGTCTAGTATCTTAGAGAAGATTCATCCCTCTAATATCACAGCAGAAACAGTAAGTACTAAAAGGATTCCTAAGAAAAAGAATACCCTCTTAACAGTCTAAAAGCTATTATTTCCATATAAAATAACCTTTATCCTTCCATATCTCAGCAGATCTATAACCATAAGTAAAACTCTAGGTTAAAGCAGAGGTTCTTGAAGATGGTCACTAGTCCATGAACTGCCTTGAACTGGATAAAAGAGACCTTTCAAATATTTCAGAAGAGAAAATCTCAGTTGATCCTGAAAGATTCAGAAAGGAAATCAACCAAAAAAAACCTAAAAATTGGGGCACCTGGGTGGCTCAGTGGGTTAAAGCCTCTGCCTTCGGCTCAGGTCATGATCTCAGGGTCCTGGGATCGAGGCCCACAACCGGCTCTCTGCTCAGCAAGGAGCCTGCTTCCTCCTCTCTCCACCTGCCTCTCTGCCTACCTGTGATCTCTCTCTGTCAAATAAATAAATTAAACCTAAAAAAACAAACCAGACAAACAAACAAACAAACAAAAAAACCTAAAAATTACAAAAGTACCACCTCTGGTGTAGTGGCTTACAGAAAAGCATTTTATCATGATTTGCCAAGGATTCCACAATATGACATGGGTGAAGACCTGGGTGACATTTTAATTAACTACTGCTAAAATTAACTAAACATTTTATAAAAAATAAGTTCTTTTTTAACAAACCCAACACTTAAACATGGATTGGGCAACTGGTGCATCTAGTTTTTAAAAGCCTATGTACTTTGACAAACATTCTCTAAAGGATAGAAAAACAGCCATAAAAATAGGAAAGATACTAAACAATAATGGTTGATACAGCATTCTTAGAATGGGAAATTCAGCAAATATTTTAAAACAGATGGACTTTAAAATAAAATTGAGGGGTGCCTGGCTGGCTCAATAGGAGGGGCATGTGACTCTAGACATCAGGGCTGTGAGTCTGGGCCCCCACTGGGTGTAGGGATTATTAAAATATAAATAAACTTTAAAAAAAAAGTAAAACTTAAAGAAAACACTCTTCTCTCTCCCTTTCCTCCCTATAGGAATTAACGGACTTGGGAAGTAGAAAGTTACCATGCCAATTTTATGCCTTTCTTCTAAGAAAAAACAGTACATCAAACTGCTACATGTTGGCCTCAAAATTAAGCACAATACCAAGGTCACCAACTTATTTCTAATAACCAGGCCGCAACCCAGAAATGGCACCATACCAGGCTCTGGAGAACTCAGTAATCCTACATTAAGTATTAATGTTAACTGGACCTGAGCAGATAGTGGGAAAAGCCCTAAAAAACTTTCAAGAATTGAAGTATTTTGGCAAATACGTACTGGTATGTAATCTCTACAAGAGAGGTAAGTTTATCTTAAAGTCCTAAAGGTATCCTTCCTTCCTTCCCCAAGATCACAAGATGAAAGAGCTTAAGGCAGATCTAATTTGGTATCCTAAAGAACACCAAGAGAGTAGGCTGAAACAATATCAAGTCACAGGAAAGCTTTTATAAGAAAGCTTCAGACATTCATGCACAAAAGCAACATACTGCTCGGATCACTTATCCTGTGGTCTGTAAGACTCTTTTAAAAGCATTAATACAGTGAAACCTATTAACAGACTAAACCAACGGCTGTCAAGTATTTCTGGATGGCAGGATTTCTTTACACTCAAAATCTGAGGACCCCAAAGGCCTTTCAAATTTTAAAATATTTATTAATTTAAAAATAGTAATGATAAACGCTACACATTAACACAGAAATGTGAAAAATGGCTTTACTTCCCCACAAAAAATTAGCAAAAAGAAAAGCACTGTTTTACATTGCGGCCAATCTCTTTTATGTGTGGCTTAACAGAAGACGCCTAGATTTTCCTGACTGCTTCTGCATTCAACACACTACACTGTGTTGTGCTGGTTCGATACATGAAGAAAACACCCGCAATGAGGTATGTGGTAGAAAAGGCAGGAGTATTTTAATAGTTATGGATATCCCTTTGACACTACACCAAAACTGGACATGTGGTAGTTTCTTGAAGGTCTGTGGAACCTGAAACCCTATCACAGTTGTCTGTTACATTAAAATCTGATGCTGTAGGTTGTACCTTTACTTAGGCATTTTTTAACATTACAGGCATCGGATAGTTGTAAAACACTGATTCAAATACTCAGAACTTCCAAATGTTGACACACTTCATTACATTACATAAGAAAACTGCAATCATTAATACTACTGGTCTCATCTGAAAAATCTTTATGTATTGGGAGTTATACAACTCAGGATGGCATACACATGTTTTTCCAAAATTCTCACTTCTGCTTGAAAGCTCAAATTTTTTCATGGGCAACAGTATTGTCCACTGAGGCAACAAATTCACTGTTTACTTGAGAAAAATGCCTGCCAAATATCCAAGTCTAAATAACGACCACTTATTCATTAGGAGTTGTTTCTAACAAAAATAATGTTCCGTGAAAGGAGGAGCTAGCTAGATGAGCTCAAAATCCAAATTAAGTGCACCAGTGCTTTTCCTCCAGACACCATGCACTCTGGTCTGCAGCAGAAGTGCTGTGGTGTACCTCTCACTGTGTCACACAGAACGTTTAACAGACATGTACTCAAGAATCAAGATTTAAATAAAGTTTTTACTGCTTCATCAAAACTACTCCTATGTAAAACTGGCATGTTCGCACTGCTGATACATGGTGAAGACTACTACAACTACTGGGACCAGCTGCTGCAAGGCCTCGATTCACTCTAAGACACCAGCAGCTTTACCCATGTTGCTTTTGTACCACTGCTGCACTTGTCAGCATTGTCAAAAGGCAAATATAATGCAAACACTTTTGACTTCACAGACCTTTTGAAAGAGGGGTCACCAGACCACACTCCATTTTGATAATGGTTATGGAGCCTCTCTGACCAGAGAAGTGCACATGTGTACACATATACACAATACTTTTTTTCAAGATTTCTTCTGAGAGAGCATGCATGCATATTCCCCTAATAAAGTCCTATATAAAAGCGAAAAACAATTTTTGGGATATCACATAATATTTAATGGTTTTGGGGCTCCTGGGTGGCTCAGTCAGTTGGGCGTCTGCCTTCAGCCCAGGTCATGACGCCAGAGTCCTGGGATCGAGTCCTACATCAGGCTCCCTGCCCAATAAGGAGTCTGTTTCTCCAGCCCTCTCCCCCTGCCCCTGCATGCTCACATACATGCATGCTCTCTCAAAAGAAATCAGGAAAAATTCCTTACTGTTGCCCTCTAAAATGACGACCTTGGTTTTCTAGTTTGTTGAATCCAAATTTTAAGAACAAAATCAGTAATGTTTCCACTACTAAATACCAAGGGCTGGGAAGGGATCAAGTGATGTATAAATGGGTTGCACTGGCCATGGGTTGATGATATTGGATGACAAGGGTTAAATATACCATTCCATACACTTGCCATAATGTTCAAAATCTCCAATAGCAAGTGTTTTTTTAAAAAACAAATATGAAAAGAACCAAACAAATTAAAAACTGGTCAATTACTAGCTTCAGGGCAAATGAAGGGATGGACAAGAAACACTGTAGTCTTGTTCAGCAGGGAACATCTGCACGGTCATAACAATGTATCCATACACGAGGTATGCATGGTATGGTTCAAGCATGGGAGTGAGAAACTGTGGTATGGGGTGATGAGCGATGATATTAACAGCTACGTCTTTACCTAGTAGAAAGGAAAGCCAATTAGAAATGTCTAAAATGGATGAGAAATAGAAGTCACCATTTTATTCACAAAAAAATTAAGCAACAGGGAATACAACAGGAAGAGTTCAATATAATCGCCTTTAGCAGTACAAGGGAGGATTAGGGAGTGGATGAAGGTACAGATTGCCAGTTTTCACTCTAAACCCTTTTTAGTACAGTATTGATTTTAAAACATACAGACACACACACACTTTTTCTGGATGAAATCTAACAAATACAGAAAATCAAAAATCAAGAGAGAGATGTCCAGGATAACCAGTTAATCACAACCACCAGCCGGTCAAAACACTATTCTCCATAAGGCCCCCCAGATTCCTTCTCAAGAACAACTACCTTCCATCACTTAAAAGTAACTACCACACGGTGCCTGGGTGGCTCAGTTGGTTAAGCCACTGCCTTCGGCTCAGGTCATGATCCCCGGAATCCTGGGATCGAGTCCCACATCGGGCTCCCAGCTCCATGGGGGTCTGCTTCTCCCTCTGACCTTCTCCTCTCTCATGCTCTGTCTCTCTCTCAAATAAATAAATAAAATCCTAAAAAAAAAAAAAAGTAACCACCACATACTGGCTTTTATAGTAATTATTTTGTAGCTATTCTTCAGAGTTTACCACCAGTTTGGTATGTGTCTCTAAGGCTATGGTTTAGTTTTGAATGTTTTTTAACCTTTGTATTAGTGGAATCAAAGAATATGAATAAAACATACACCTGCCATCTCTTCACTCTGGCTGAGGAGAAATTCTTAATAAATTCCCCAGTTTTCTCGTGCTCCAGCTCTTCTTTACTTGCCATAAACATTCCAACAATAACAGCTAAACCCTTATATCACTCTATGTGACAGGTTTCTGTTTTATGCATATTAACTCATTTAATTACCAAAACAAGAGCATAAGGAAGATTTTATTGTGATCTTCATTTCAGAGAGGAAAACAGGTACAAAGAGCTGAATTAATCTGCCCAAGATTACCCAGCGAGCAGAGGATTGAGTCGGAGTCATATTATGTATTATGCACCAATGCCTGTGCTACTTACTATCTCATGAGATGTCAATAAAAGAAATTTTTCAGGGCGCCTGGGTGGCTGAGTTGGTTGGGCAGCTGACTTCGGCTCAGGTCATGATCCCGGAGACCCAGGATCAAGTCCCACATCGGGCTCCCTGCTCGGCAGGAAGCCTGCTTCTCCCTGTCTCACTCCCCCTGCTTGTGTTCCCTCTCTGGCTGTGTTTCTCTCTGTCGAATAAATAAAATCTTAAAAAAAAAAAAAAAGAAAAAAGAAAAATTTTTCAAGTATGGAATATGATAAAATGTTATTACCACTACCATGAATATTAAAAGGAAAACTGCAGGATTAGAGAGTGATAGAGATTTTAGTACCTCACCCTTCTCCCACACCTAGCTATACCAAAGATAAACCACTTAAAAGTGCCTGAAGAGACCAGACCTGTGCATAGGATAAGTATCCCAATAAGGGTATCCCACTGGCCCAAGATCAATGAGTGTTTGGTCAAGCATCAAAATTCTTAGTTCTGCAATGCACTTAATGACAAATTCTGAGCCTTGATTAAGTACAATAAAGACTTCTTTCTAAATTAAGGCCCCCAAAGAGCACAGTATCTCACACAACTAAACTGACCAGTAGTAATAATGCTGGGCTCTTTCTTCTCTAAAACATCTTGGAGAATTAACAAGATTAGAGTATAAGGAACAACAGAAACCATCTAATCCAGCTCTGTCATTTTAAGACTAAGCCTAGCCTCCTGGAACCCAGAGAATCACTTATTCCAAGTGACATACACTTGTTTGTCACCAGGATAAAAACAAAAGGTCTCCTAACTTCTTTCTACTACACAGCTATAGAACATCAACTCAGTTATAAACAGCCTGTCAAATAAATACATCCACGATTTCCAGAGTATATCGTAATCATCTTTTCAATGGATCTCTTTCCCCTTCAAAACCTCGTAAAAGTAACGTTCACATTCCTTCATTCAACAAGTACTCAACATGTACTGGTGTGCCAGGCATTGTTCTAAGCACAGTAGTTTGTATAGGATGTTCTGCATAGAACACAAAGATGCATTAGTCCTGCACAGTGTAAGAGCAGAGATTTAAGGTAAATCATAAATAAAAAGCACTATAAAGACAGATTTTTAAAATATTTCCAAAAAAGGAAGATAAGTGAAAGAGTTACAGACATGACCTAAAGAAATTCTAGTAAGTGATAAAGTGTGGGAGGCCTGTAAGGCATTCCGAGGTGGGAACAGCAAAAAAGAAAGACCCAAGAGTAAGACTGTATAAGACTTGTTTGAAGAACAGCAACCATTTCACTGGATCATAAACCGTAACAGCAGATGAACTTAGAGAAATAGGGGGCCTACTGGTGAAAGGTCTCACATTCCAGGCTGAAATATCTCAATGTAATTCATAGTCCTAGGCCAGCAGTGACCACTGAAGATTTCTGAGGAACATAAAATTGGGACGGCGTTTAAATTAATTCAGAAGCAGGGAATCATTTAGGAAGTTACTACAATCTGGATGAAAGATACTTGAGATCCGGAACTAAAGTGAAATTGGAAAGAAGACTAAAGCATTACAAAAGTAACAGTGGTATGCCATGTGTGTAGGAGCGGAAAGACAATCCAGAGCCTTTGATGGGAAAGAACTTGAAATGCATCATTAACAAAAAACAAACAAGCTAAACTAAAGATTTAGCTAGATATAACCTGTTTAGAGATTACAGTCTAAATCAAGGGGGAAAACATACTAATCTTATTTGAGAAAAGTAAATCTTCCCTTAGTAACATAAACATAAGACTATGACATGGAAACTAGCAAAAAAAACCCAAATCAAAGGAGTATAATTTGAAAATTAGGTGCTTTTTATACTTACTACACTAGCATAAACGTATAGTACTTAAGTCATGTTTTTATTAAAATATACATACCAAGTCTCAACATGCTAAGATGCTAGGAATACTGTATGTTGAAATATTATCTAACAACCTCAAAAGAAAATTATTTAATGAATCAGTAGCAAAATGTAGCTACTAAGTATCAGTAGAAGAGAACTGCAACTGATCCCATCACAGGCATCACCAACCATCATCTGATTTATCATTTGTAACTTTAGAACCATCAATTTCTTCTAATTAAAGAAAACCTACGTTCTCTCTGCCTACTGTTTAACAAGTAAACTCCGAGCTCCTTCAGGGCAGGGTTTATGTCCCAGATACCTTGTAGCCCCAGTGCTCAACACTTCGGAGGCCCCCAACAGATCTTTGCTACAAAAAATAAATGGAAATCAACCCAGGAATAGTTTTCAAGTATACAGCACTCTCATAACTTGAGTATTATACAACAGCATGAATGATCCAGTATTTGGCCATAATTCAACAGGTAATAGAATTACAAAATGAGTACACATGAATCCTCCCTTGAACTTAGAGGATTTCTCTCAAGTCAACCACCACAAGCTTCACCAAAAAACCTTGATTTGCACTATTTGTGTGACCACGAGTGAGTCTTTTAATTAAGAATTCTGGCTTCTCATCTGAAAAACAGATGAGGATTCAATAGAAAAGAAATGTGACAGTGCTCTATGTACTATGTAAAGTACCACAGGCACAATGTTTGTCAGTTGGCTCCCCAAAGAACACACTAAACTGACAGAACATTTCACTGATGACACCGACACAGCCAAATTCAAGCATTTGACTGCTTCAATACAAGTCTATCATCCTACCATCACCTGAACAAATCCTCAAAACAGTACTGCAGATAGCAGGTTAGAAACAGGATCTTAAAGAGGACAATACAACCTAGAGGATGATTTATAAACTTAAGACAAATTTTTTAAAATTAAAAGTACGTTTTAACTCATTTGAGTCTTCTTGGAAAATTCCTACTATAATTCATGACAGAATACCATTAAAATTCAAACTTTAAATAATATTTCTGAACAATGAAATGATATAACTACTTTATGGGAAATAATACCTTCACCACCTAAGACCATCTCAAATGAGTGCAAAACTAGTGTTTCAAAACTTTTTACGTTTTTGAAATACACTAATAAATTTGAGAGAATTAAGACTTAAGTACTTCAAATGACCAAACCCAGCTTCTATATGCGCAAGAACAGGCTGCCCAGAAGCCATGGTTTGCTTATCCACCTAAATTAATCCTTACAAGAAAACTGAATGTATCATTTGAGCCAGCATTTCTTCACAGAATGTCAACTCCACACTCTGAAAGTAGGCAAGTTAAACCCTAAAAATCTTACCTCAAAAAGGAAAGACAGTCATTCAAAATGTCTGAGGTAAATGCTGATGCCTTTTTTAACACAATTATCTAAAAATGATGCCCAAACATGAAAATGCATCACTATTTGTACATGACACTTATAGTCAGGAAATCTCTACAATATGAACCCTAGATTTTTCTTGTGACACTTTTATATATATCATCTAGTGCTTTCACTTATGGATAAAATATAATGATATAAGGTATTAATAATAAAAGACTGAAAACTATTTTCCAGACGTGACTTTTAAAACTGCTCCTCCATTCCTCAGACAATAAACTCAGTATGTTCTTAAACTTGTAACAGATACAGTTGCAAGGAAATCACTCAGTAATCAAGATTTTGAAGATTCCACATTCAAATTTTGCATTATTAAATGCTTTCTTACCTTCTGCTACATCATCATCTACTGCTCCTTTCACCTGAGAAAAACACCACTGAATATCGTTCCCTCCTCCAGCTCCTGGAAAAAGAAAACATACCAATTAAAACTGAGTTCTGTTCATGTTTACTGTCGTAAACACAGAGATGGTATCCATGGTTGGCATGATACTAATAGCCTAGTACTGCCCACACATACAACCACCAGCCCGGAGCGCTAATTTGGAAGGTTTAGTCTCCAATAGCTGCTAGTACATTTCAAAAGAGAGAGATTCCAGATATGAAACATTTAAAGGCCATGTACTATCATTAACATTGCACATGTGTTCAAAACTTCCATTTTCCCTTCCCTTCAAATCCAGTAAAAGCCTCAAAGTCCCGCCAGACCTACCAGAGAAAAGTAAATACCGAAAGTCTAACAGTTTTCCTTTAAGTTTACAAAAGCCCGCAGGAGAGTTAATAAGGTTAAACTACCATAAAACGTGGAATGAAGAGAAAACTTAGGGAACATTACTGCCTGGGTGAGAAGTAATGATTCACAGGAACCCAATCACCAAAGCGCACACACAGCAAACACAACACTCACCACCCATTTCTTTGCATTTCATTACCAGCAAATCGCGGGCTCCAGACAGGAAAAGAAACCGAAATAAATGCTGGTGAAGAGACTGTCAGAGAGGAAGCCTGTTTTGCCTCCCTTCACCTCAGAACCCCAACGACCTGGCAAACAACTTCCCTAGTTTGTCATCATCTTGTGCAGAATAATTTTAATTTCACTTAATTATTCCACAAGGCCAAAGAGCAACTTGTTTACAGCAAAACATAAGTCAATTCAATACGTGAACTTTCTGAAGGCTTCATTATTTAAAGGTTATCTAAATAGTGGGGAAAGCATGGAACATTGGTTTAGTTCCTGAATGTCTATTTCACTTCCAAGCACTGTGGAGGAAATGTCCTGGATCTATGGAGGAAGAAACGAATCAAGACCCAGAATTGGTTCTACTAGAAGGACGAAGACATTCAGCAACACCAAAATGTGTCAAAATCACCCTCAAAGCAAATATACCTTTCTCTTCCTTCACCTTCACTCCTTGCTAAATATTCGGGACTGGTTTTCTCTATGCATCCTCCCCTCACCCCAAGCTTTTACCTAAATCTCTCTCCCCTTGGCTATTTATATCACTGAACTGCACAACTATTTTAACTAACTCTACCAAACCCTTTTGGGAAAAGGACATCTGCACAAAAACTAACACACAAAACGCAAAGTTTAAATTAATTTTCATGCAACTTGGTGGATTAGTTGGACACGAAGGCTAAGAAACCAAAGGGAACTAGCGCCAGGACAACAAAATTCGGGCTTAAGGTCTCAAAAACATACGTACCCACAGTGGGGGGGTTACACATAGGTCCCCATTGTATTTTAACTCGCAAAAGCACTCTTCCTTCTCAGTACAAAATGCAAGAGACAAACACCCAAGAAGGCTTGCAGCAAGGGAAAAAAATAGGAATGATACGAAGGAAAAACCCTAAAAACAGCCCCGAGGGGCGGGGGGGGGAAGCCGGGGGGAGCGGAGGTTCCGCCCGGCTCCCCGAAGCGCGGGGACAAATCTGCGCTCGCCCCCACCGCGCCCCACCCACGCCTCACCCCTCGACTCGCCAGCACACCCCACCCCCACCATGCCAAGGTTCCTGTCCGCATCTGCAAAGCCATTCCGGTATCACAGCGACCCCTCGCCTCCGCTGAACCCTCCCCACCCCTACCCCCACCCCAGCCCCCTGGACCAATTCCCTGAAACCCAAGGGGCGCCCCGTGGCTCTACGAGAGGCGCAGGCGGACGCTAGGGGGTGGTGGAGGGAGCAGGAAGGAAGCGGCGCCTTGTCAGGGGACGAGGGTGATTTCTCCTTTACCTGCCATGTTGCGCTGCAAATGGTGACCCTGCTGGGTTCCTCGGGGTCTCCGCTTCCTGAACTCACCCCCCTCACCTGGGGATGGGGGGGCAGAGAAGGCGGATGGCGGCGGATGGCACCTGTGGGGGGAGAGGGCGGGGGTCAGGGGAGAAGGAAGGAGGGGCGAGCAGATTAGCCAGCAGGATGGTGGATTTCACTCTGGGGCTTCCCCGTCTCGCTCTTTCTCCAGCACCGGCAGCAGCGGCTACCACAGCGACGGCGGCGGCAGCGGCAGGGGCAGGCGACTCCACTTTCAAAATGGCGCCGGCTGGCCTGGCCGGTGACGTCACCCGGGGGCGGAGCGGCCCGGCCGGGCCGGAGGGGCGGGGAAGGGGCGGGGCGAGGGGCGGGGCGGGGCAGGGACCGGAGGGGGAGGGGCGGGGAGCGCCCCGCCCGACTCCCGGCCCCCGCCCCTCCTCCTGCGCCCCGCGCGCTGCGTTCTGGTCTGCGCCGCGCCCTTCTCCCAGCTTTGCGGGTCTGAGTTTTTGCGGCGCCGCGTGTGCCCTCCGCCCCCGGCCGTGTCTGTGCCCGGGCCCCGTGTGCCCCCCGCCCGCGTGTGCTCCCCGCCTCCGGCTGTGCCCCGGCCCCGTCAGCCCCCTACCCGCGTCTGCCCCCCGGCCGGGTCCACGGCCCTGTGCACGTCGCAGTGTCCTGTGCCTGGGTTCCCGCACCCGCCCGCCGGGGTTCGTGCGGTCCGGCGTCTTTGAGCATACGGTGTTTCTACTTAAAGGAGTGGACTCTGCAGCCAACGAAGAAAGGACGGAGGGTGCAGACTTGGCCGCTACGCCCAGGGGAAAGTTCGCGGGTCTGAGAAGGACGCAGCTGGCAGGGTTCCATGTGGGTAAATTAAATACCTTGCCATGGGCCCCCGGAACGGGGCCGGGAGTCCCTGGCGACTGAAAGCAGTCAGCGGTGTTCTGAAAACAAAACTGAGTTTGCTAGTAGCAGACATGGCGGAAAAAAGAGTGGAAACGGTGGCTAAAAAAGAGCTGCGCTCGGAAGCCAGGCTGCCAGATGCTGACGCCATGCATGAGAAGAGGGTAACAATCCTACCTCCTGGGTTGTTTCAAAGACCGAATGACTTAGAGTACATGATAAATGTTTGCTGCTGTTATTATTAGATTTGTGTTGAAAGCATCCTCAACAGAGTTAAGAGGTATAAGGAGAAAAAAAAAGGAAACACCAGTCATCACCCGAGAGAGTTAGTATATGTAATTCATTGAAAGACGCATTAATGATGCAGTCGCTATATAGTACTGGACACTTGACATTTATCAATGCCTACAACACACCTAGGAGACAGATGCCCACGTTTTGCAGATGACAAGCACCTGTAAAAACATCCAGAATTTAACCTTAAGGCTGAAAGGAGTGATCACCTATTCAGAGGCTGAGGAGAAGTTTACAGTCATTTACATCTCCGTAGCTCCACTTTCTACCTTGTTCTTGATTTCTAGAACAGTTTGACTGTAAAACAAGTTCCAGAATGTCTCCACACAGAAAAACTGCACCATTGGATTATTATTCCTTCACTCCCTTCACCAAGGAACAAACCGAAACTGAATATCCGCCCTGTATTTGTCATCTTTCAACGACCTGTTCAAAACATTAACGCACTGTGTGCCCTATTTATTTCTATTTTGGTTGATTTCATAAATGTGTTTCTCTGCCTATGCCTTTACTAGTCATTTTTCTGTTTTTACTTTCTGTGCCATTGCTTAATAACTCAATCCTAGGCTCTCCAGTGAGCCTTAATCAGAACTGAGAGAACAGACCCTTAAACTGGAGGACTGGCAAACATAGATACAAGTCACTTTCCCGTTTTATGCTTCAGTTTTTGCTATGTGTAAGATTTGTACCTTCACACTAACTGAAAAATGATTTGATCTACATAAATGATTCGTTCTTCTTAGAAGCCAATGAAGCTTGCCTAGGAGCTGGGATAATTACAACAGAAGTTCATATAGCACTATGTGCCAGGTCCTGTTCTAAGAACATTGTACAAACTCTTAAGGGTACTAAATGCGTATGTGACAAGCTAAGATGGGTCCAATAATCAAGGATCAGCAATGCTAAGCAGTTATTTCAGCAGGCCCCAAACCGCCTCCCTTTCTTCTGAATGGCCCTTAAGGAGAGAGACCAAAATACCTGGTAATAACAAGGGTTACTCTTGTTGGTCTCTCTTTTCTTGTCTTACATTCTATGTTCCATCTTTTGTACTAGGGCTCTGTCCCTACCATTTCATGGAAACGTTTTTCTGTCAAGGTCATTAATGATCTCCATGTAACCAAATCCAACGGTCACTTCTTTGGTTTTCTCTTTCTTGACTTTCCAACAGTATTTGAAACGACTCCCCACACTATGCTTTTTGAGACCCTTTTCTTTTTTTTCTTTTTTTTTTTGCTTGTTATATGATTGGTTTACCCCCAATCTTTCTAGATACCATTTTTAGTTTCCTTTGCTGGCTCCTCCTCCTGGACCGCCCTTTAAATATTAGGGCAGTATCTCTGCCTGGCCTCTGCCCTGCATAAGCTTCTCTATCCCAGGCGATCTCATTTAGTATTTACAGATGTAAAGACCATGCATATACCAGTATGTATATAGTGGCAAAATCTAGATTGCCAGCTGTCCCCATCCTTCAACTGCAGATACACATACCTCTACCTGCCGGCTTGGCATTTCTACAGATGTCCAATAAACATATCAAACAAGTCGTGCCAGAACATAAGTCTTGATTCCATACTGCTCCATACCTTGGCTAATGCTGGCTTTTCCCTGGGATGTCACATCCCCTCAAACCTACCCCTGCCTCAATAGTCCCACATGCCCGTCTCTCTCTCCTTCCTCAGCCAGTAAAACTCTTCCTGGTCCTTTAAAAACCAATGCTCATGTAACTGTGTTCAGAAAGCCGCCTCTGATATTTTTCCTCATTCCCTATCTACCTGAAGCTGGGTTGGGTGCACTGCTGAAATATTTTCATAAAATCTAATGTATTTCACTCTTACTAGATCACGTTAAAATTATCTAAATATGTGTCTGTTACTAGATGGAGTTCTTTGAGGAAGGAAGTATGTCTTACTCATCTCCATACCACCAGCGACATAATTTGTTGGATTAACGGATGAATGAATAAATCTGTGTGGCTCGGGAAGAAAACCGCTGAAGTATTGCCTCCGTAAAGCTTACCCTATCATAAATATTTTCACTTATCCTCCTTAACCCTGGAAAAAAGAGGCATTTTACAAATATCTTGGTCATTCTGATGTACATCTATTAGGCATAGTTGCTTAAATTTCTAAGTTGCTTAGAGATAGATTCATCCCAATTATTTCCCATTACTCCTTTTTCCCTAACAATATTATCCAAGAGAATCCCACAGGACATCATTCCTCATCCACATGATCCACACGCCTTCATGCAGACATTTTGTCATTAAGCCCATAGTCAGAACTTCAACACCTGACCATGGGTAAGATGCACAAAGTAATCATTCCCTGCAGAACTGAGTTCAGCCCAGACATACCAAGAGGAAAACTCGAGGTTTTCCCAATGAACTCCTGGAGAACCTACAAGTCCTGGAGTGTTTTGCTGCCCCTCTAAGAGGTACTAAGGGCACCTACCATCTCACCAGCAGAATGGAGCTAATGGGACGCACCGGTGGGGTTTTGCAGGCTGGCTTTTTAAAGCATTTCGTATAAGGAGGGGAGAATCACTTGAAAGTGGTTTGTTTCCTTGGAGTGAAGATGAATACAAACCCTCCTCCCCACTAACTGAGACGAGGCACTGTCTCGATGCTTCTGTCCACTAGGCAGTTAGAATTAGGGATGTCTTAAAAAAGACCATGAACTGGGTGCCTGGGTGGCTCAGTTGGTTAAACGACTGCCTTCGGATCAGGTCATGATCCTGGAGACCCGGGACAGAGTCCCACATCGGGCTCCCTGCTTGGCGGGAAGCCTGCTTCTCCCTCTCTCACTCCCCTTGCTTGTGTTCCCTCTCTGGCTGTGTTTCTCTCTGTCAAGTAAATAAAATCTTTAATTTAAAAAAAAAAAAAATAAGACCATGAACTCAAGGGTAAAAGGAGAGGTCCTTGATTAGAAAATGACACAATTTTAAAATTTTGGCAAACTCACTACAGCCATGCTTTCTAACGTGAAACAAATTCGAGGGCTTCATAGGGAAAATTATAAGGAAAAATCAGCTTCTTACATACTTCCTTAATATCTACAAATTTGGCCTACAAAGCAGTTTTCCAAAACCCTATAGAGTCTAGACTATATTAACAATTCACACCATAATGTTCAAGGTATAGAATACACCACTGAGGGGTGCCTGGGTGGCTCAGTCGTTAAGTGGCTGCCTTCGACTCAGGTGGTTATCCCAGGGTCCTGGGATGAAGCCCCCCATCAGGTTCCCGGCTCAGCAGGAGGCCTTCTTCTCCCTCTCTTGCTCGTCCTGCTTGTTCCCTCTCATGCTATTTCTCTCTGTGAAATAAATAAATACAATCTTAAAAAAAAAAAGCACTAAAATATCCTACCCTAGAAGGTGTTTAAAGAAAACAATAGTGAGTCCACCAAGAGGACTTTATGTAGTCAAATGTCTGTAAAAACAGAGGAAATTGCTTATGCTTTAGGAACAGGATACAAAATACAAATACAACATGATCATAAGTATGTACAACAGGGACACCTGGGTGGCTCAGTTGGTTAAGCGACTGCCTTCGGCTCAGGTGATGATCTCGGAGACCTAGGATCGAGTCCCACATCGGGCTCCCTGCTCGGCAGGAAGCCTGCTTCTCCCTCTCTCACTCCCCCTGCTTGTGTTCCCTCTCTGGCTGTGTTTCTCTCTGTCAAATAAATAAATAAAATCTTTAAAAAAAATAAAAAAATAAGTATGTACAACAAACATACACGAAATACATGGAGCTGAAAAAGGAAGGAAGGGTGCCAAGGTGTTCACAGAAATGTCTCTAGGCAGTGGCACAATGGTAATTTTTTCTCCTTTGACATTTGTGTTTCTCCCAATTGTCTATAATCAATAAATATTAAGGGAAAGAATAAACTTTAGCTTGAAAGTTCTTTAAAAGTCCATTCTAATCCTGGTATTGGAGTCTGTTGATAAAATCTGTTATAGATATTCCACCTTAAAGCAAAAGTTGTAGTCCATTATAACTGTATTCACAGATGTGATTTAATCCATGTTTTGTTTTGTTTTTTAGATTTTATTTATTCATTTGACAGAGAGAGTGATCACAAGTAGGCAGAGAGAAAGGAGGAAGCAGGCTCCCTACCAAGCAGAGAGCCCGATGCGGGCCTCGATCGCAGACCCCGAGATCATGACCTGAGCTGAAGGCAGAGGCTCCAACCTACTGAGCCACCCAGGCACCCTTAATCCACGGTTTTACCATAAAAACAAAGAAACATTTTTCTTTTTTTTTTTGACAGTGTGCATATTTAAATGAAGAAAAGATCAGTAAATTATTGCCATTGCTTTGAGTCTGTAAATTGCAAACAAAAAACTTGTTTTATGCTTTCACTGGAGATACAGTCTATAGATATGTAAGCTGAATATCTGTTATAAAATGCAAACTTTGTGAAATTAAACATTATCTCTGAAATCTATTTTCAATATTGCTTATTTAATGACTATAAATACTCCACAATGTACACAAACTATTATCCAAACAGCTTATTTGTTTGACTTTTTTTTTTTAAGATTTTATTTATTTGACAGAGAGAAACACAGCCAGAGGGGGAACACAAGCAGGGGGAGTGAGAGAGGAATAAGCAGGCCTCCCGCCGAGCAGGGAGCCTGATGTGGGGCTCGATCCTGGGTCTCTGGGACCATGACCTGAGCTGAAGGCAGTCGCCCGACCAACTGAGCCACCCAGGCACCCTTGTTTGACGTTTAAGTCCACTTGCATGCTGTAGAATTTTTAGGATACATTTGAGTTTAACTATGACACTAGCATGTGTTTTATGCATAAGTAATAGAAACATATAGGCTCAAGGTTGGAAGGAACTTTAGGGACTATTTAGCTCAGTTCTTATGATGGATGAACTCCCTATTCAACACGCCTTCCAGTGTTCAATCAGACTTTGCTTAAACATTTTCAAGTAATCAACAACTAAGATCTCTTCTGATTTTACTAATCAGTAGGTAATTCTTCCCTATATTGAATAGAAATGCACTTCATTGCAACTTTATTCTATAGACTCTGGCTCTGCCATTTGGGACGTCTTTAATGTGAATATGAAGGTCATTTGAATATTAGAATATAACTACATCTCCCAGATCTTCTCTTCTCCACAATCATCACCTCCGCTTCCTTAAAGCTTCCTTCCTTGATCCCGCTTTGATCTATGTCTCCATGCATTATCTTAGTCAATATCCTCTGCATATAGGCAGGTTGTTCCAAATGCCTCATGTAATCATTCCCAGGGCTAAATCCAACAATTCAGGCCCA
Organism: Spilogale gracilis; assembly: GCA_004023965.1. Classification (NCBI taxonomy): domain Eukaryota; kingdom Metazoa; phylum Chordata; class Mammalia; order Carnivora; family Mephitidae; genus Spilogale; species Spilogale gracilis. The sequence goes on from PITA01000947.1 coordinate 174,502, forward strand.
ACAATTACACATCTGTTACCTGCTTTCATTTGGAGACCATGTTTCCATTAATGTAGTCAAGGGTCCCTGCGATTTGACAATCATGTATTGTGATCTGGGCCCTTATCCCTGCTTGGCTGTTAATACCCATCTCCCTAATATTCTTCCCTAAGGGCTCATTTTTCAGGTTGGTACATAATCTCTGGAACATAGTAGGAACTTGATAAATATTTGGATAAACAAATACAAGTCTTATTCTCTATTATTATTTCCTTCATTACTGAAATTTTATTGATTACAATTTGAAGAACCATTCACAGAAATCATGAAAAATGTATAGAGAAAATCTAAAAAGCTATGTAATTATAATTCTTTCTAGAGAATTATTCCAGTGACCTTTCAGCTTAAATTTTGGTATCAAAATGTTTTTTAAAAGAGAATTTCAAATATATCAAGGCATTGATAAATTTTTACATCTAAAGTCCCCTGAGTTCACAATTATCAGTTACACTACATGCTCAAGAATTTATCTATTACACATTAGCAGATTTTTTAAAAGATTTATTTATTTGTTTGTTTGTTTGTTTATTATTTATGAGAGAGCAAGAATGAGAGAGCACAAGCAAGAGGAGCAGCAGAGGGAAAGGGAGAGGCAGGCTCCCAGCTGAACAGGGAGCCCGATGTGGGGCTTGATAACATAGAATGGTGACCTGAGCTGTAGGCAGACGCTTAAGGACTGAGACACCCAGGCGCCCCCACATTAGCAAACTATTAAGAAAAAGTAGTCCACAACCGAGGACATTACATTACATATAGTTCACATGTCTGACAGAGAAGATTTTAGGTCCCAACTCTGATTTAGTAGGTCCTTTAAGAAGCTTCCAACCATATGATCTTGCTATCCCATTTCTGGATATGCATCCAAAGCAGATGAAATTAATACCTCAAAGAGATACTGTGTTCTCATGCTTATTGAAGCATTAGTCACCATATCCAAGATGTAGAAACAACCTAAGTCTGTCAGTGGAAGAGTACATAAAGAAAATGTGAAATAAATAAATGTGTGTGTGTGTCCGAGTATTATTTAATCTTAAAAAAGAAGGAGATCCTCCCATTTGCTGCAAAACAGATGAACCTGGAGGACACTATGCTGAGTGAAATTAGCCTGACACAGAAAGATAATACTGCATGATTTCACTTATATGTAAGGCTAAAAAGTCAAACTCACAGAGGCAGGGAGTAGAATGGTGGTTACCAGGGGCTAAGAGAGGGAGAAGTGGGGAGATATTGGTCAAACGGTACAAAGTTCCAGTTATGTAGGATGAGTAAGTTCAAGAGATCTATGTATAGCATAACAGTGGTTAATAATAGTGTGTTATATACTGGAAATCGTATAATTAAAACATCACGTTTTAGGGACACCTGGCCAGCTCAGTCAGTTAAGCATATGACTCTGGATCTCAGGGTCATGAGTTCAAACCCCACATTGGGCATGGAGCCTACTTAACAAAATAAAACATCCTGTTTTACATTTGAAATAAATCAGCAAAGAAGCTTCTATGTGAATCTGATATACAGTCAAATTTGAGAATCATTGATTTAGCATATCCACACTCTTGACTGACATGCTATAAAGTGTCTGATTGAAGTCATAAATAACAGACATTGAGGTTCAGAATACTTACTACATTACCCACAGAGTGGTGTTCTTCAATCTATTGTCCACGAAATAGTAAGTACTCTGTGGAGGAAAAAAGGATTCTGCAGTCAAAAAAGCTGGGGAATGTTAGGTGTAAAAGGATTCCTTACTATGTAGCTTTTTTTAAGATTTTATTTATTTTATGGAGAGAGAGAGAGAGAGAGAGAGAGAGTGCGTGTACATACATGGAGGGAGGGGCAGAGGGAGAGGGAGAAGCAGAGGCCTCGCTGAGTGTGGACTGTGCTATGGGGGCTCCATCCCAGGACCCTTGATCTTGACCTGAGCTGAAGTCAGACACTTAACCGACTGAGCCACCCAGGTGCTCCATTGCTATGCAATTTTTAAGTGTATATCTTGAATATGCAGCAAATGAGATCTAACATGAAGCATTCCCCAAACCTATGGGACAAAAAACACTGATCCATAAGCCAGCATTATTTGAACATAATCACTCTCTAGCTAAGTATTAACTTGAATGGAGAAGGATTTAAACCTGCATTTCTCTGTATTTGTTTTATACATTAAAAAAAAAAAGTATTTCACTGCTATTCTTTTCATCTTTCCCTAAAGAGGCTCTGATGTTCTTTTACTCAAAGGAAACCGTATGCTGGGGCCACATCATGTGGTCTCTCAAGAGCTGCTTGTTAAGTTCCTAGGAATTTTACAAGCTGGTCGCTAAAAAAAACCCAGACATTATTAACAAAAATTATATAGTAACAATAAAATTATTTATATTATTATTATTTTAAGATTTCATTTATTTGACAGACAGAAACACAGCTAGAGAGGGAACACAAACAGAGAGAGGGAGAGAGGGAGAAGCAGGCATTCTACAGGGCAGGAAGCTCAATGCAGAGCTTGATCCCAGCACTCTGGGATCATGACCTGAGCCAAAGGCAGATGCTTAATGACTGAGTCACCCAGGCGCCACAAATTATTTATATTATAAACAAAGATAATACACACACAGATCCCATTCCTTCCTAATTACTTGACCATTTTACTATTTCTATGCTTTTGGAGTTATTTACATCTATTGCATCTGTGTGGTAGACATTGGTCATGATGGGAATATTTATACCTTAAAAATAGCAAATGCTAGAAAGTAGCCCACCGCCCCGAGACCCCTTACATCCCTCTCTACTCCCACCAGAAAGCTGGTGTTTAGACATTTATTAGAACATCGCCACCCATAGATTCAGTGACTTCCCCATAAGTCATAAGTAAATGTCTCCCTTTTTTTTTATTGAGATGGTGACACAGTGATGTCAGAATATGTGACCAATGACCAATCAACCAACATCAAAAGAAATCAATGGTTACAAATAAAGGTTATTTTTCATTTGCAATAAAGATCAATTTGGACAAGCTAGAAGCTGTTCCTTAATTCATTTCTTCCATACTGTCAGTTAGGATGGCTCCATATTTCTTCCCAAAAGTCAGTGCACAACTCTGCCCCAATGTGTGAAAAGGCACTTGCAGACTTAAGCTGTTCGTTTCTGGGCTTTAACCTCATTTTGGACACTAATTGTATCCTGCCATTGCCCACTCCCTACTCATATCTAGCTCAAGGCATTCTGCAGCAGGTCAAGAGAAATCTTCAGTGCTTACAGCTCTTCCCAGCCTCCTGGCTGGACATCCTGCACAGTCCTTCATTATTCTTCTGGACTCGTGGAGAGCAGTGATGAAATGGTACTTCCATGAGTCCTTCTTACACACATTTCCTTCCTTACATACATTCTCAGCCATGGAACCTTCAATCCAAAATACCAAATCCTTTGACGTGTTTCCCCTGGACCTTGTATTCATCAGTTTTTCACTAATCATTCAGATAAGCAGTTGGGTCGGAATACATTCAGGAACCTAGGGCTCCCCCTGTAGTGATTACCAGATCCTGCTCTACTATATCCAAGGCCAGTCCACATTGTGTCTAGGTCCCTCAGAGCAACAAAGAACACATGGGTCACTTAACCATTCAGAAAATAGCCTTTGATGTCGACCCACACTTCACAATGTCTTACCTCCGCTGTAGCACTTCTGAATTTGAAGTCTGGAACACTGGAAAGTCTGCCTGGAGCATGGGGGGATGTATATGCAGGTCTCCCTGGGTTTACCTTCCAAATTTCTGAGTGAGCCTCAGGTCTGCTCATTTCAGTTTTCACCATAACTCATGTTTCACTTCTCATGTTATTATGAATGACAAGATCAATGACAGTTTTCTGCATTGGGACAGTACATTAGTTTTATTTGTCATGCCTGTTATCTCGGAGACCTTTATTGAGAGAAAAGAGAACGCTGAGGTTCTAGGAGATTGAGACATTCATTTAAAACGATGGTAGCTTGATGGAGGTCACCTAGCCAGTTTGTGGAAAGTCTGGGAACTAGGAGCCAGTTTTTGGCTCTCAAGCCATTTGATTTAACGCTCTTTCCATTTTCCCACCGAACTACTATTTATCTCAGTCATGTCCCTCCAACCAGAGCACTTCAGAATAGGTCCTCAAACACACACATTTTGAAAACAATCAAACTATACCTGACTGAGTAATAATTGCCTTGGGAGGTAAAACATATAAACCCATCTATGAAGCCCCTAAAATGCGGTCCGGTTTGACTGTTCCCCTCATCCTTGGACAGATTCCCACTCCCCCCCCCACCCCGCAAGAAAAGTTGTGTATGCTTCCACAAACACTTGAAGATGGCTTTGGAAAAAATGGAAAGCTTGATGAATCAAATCCGGCTTATACTTAATAGACCTGAAAAAAACCTCTCTGACATGGTATGTTGGTAGCTTTGCAATAAAAATTTAAATTTAATAACTTCTTAATTTGGAAGGCAATAAAACTACAACAGAAGTTAAACTTCAAAATTGCTCTCAGCGAGGAAAATTAGATAAGACGCCACTCTGTAAATGCTATTTGAAGCACCCACCTCCACAATTTAACCTCCTCCAATACAGCCAAGTTCGACATCCCCATCAAGCTGAGGAAGGGAAAAGCTGTGAGTCTTTGGAAGGTCACGTGAGAATGCAATTATGTGTGACATCTATGTTCCCGGCCAGAGTCCCTTCCAACCTAAGAAGACTTCCCTCCAGCACAGGGAACATCCATAACAACCTCTCTTACCACTGTAGGCTTTATAGCCCCAAGCAAATCATCCAAGACACAGCTGTGTCTGAAGGAGGCTAACAAAAATCAAGACAACTTGGTCAGATAGTGACAGTTCTGTCAAAGTTGGAAGATAGTTCCTCAGCCAAAATCCCGACACATCCAGGAAGAAATGGGCTTAAGCTACTTCGGTAGAGCAAAAGTCTACGGTAACAGCAAACTGAGGTGTGCCTATGGTTGATAAGCCGCTAGGAATTAAGATAATTGAATTAACCATCTGCTATGTTAAGAAAACGGAAAATGAGACCACAATAGCTGGATAGACATTGGTGTATTGATGACTGAAATCTATGTATTTTATAAGGATTGTATAAACTTGACTGAATCCTGCTCCTTATTGGTCCCAAGTTGATTAGAAATGGACTCCAAAAAATGCCATGTTAAGTTTTATAACATGAATTCCCTCTACATCAATACAGAGTGATTACAAAGGGGCTTACCAAGTATCTCGGACTCTGATAACTACCCCGACCCTTTTAGAAGAAAAAAACAGATGGTGCAGGAGACATATATAATTAGCCATTTGGAAACATAAGAAAATGCACTCTGTTCTTGGAAGGTCCCCAAAGAGTAAATTTTTAACAGGCTAACATAAGAGCAGAGGACTGAGGTACTATTGTCGTCACTGACCCATACGAGGCAGATATTTAAACTCAGCCCTAGGGGGGTATCTGGGTGGCTCAGCTGGTTAAGCACCTGACTCTTGGTTTCTGCTCAGGTCATGTTCTCATGGGTCATAATCTCAGAGTTGTAGGATTGAGCCCCATGTGGGGCTCTGTGATGGGTATGGAGCCTGCTTAAGGTTCTCTCTCTCTGCCTCTGCCCCTCTCCCGCTCACATGTGCATGCATATGCACACACTTTCTCTCAAAAAACCAAAAAACTCCAGTAGACTTTTCTTTTGATTGATAGTTCAGTGTTCTCAGCTGAAAGAGCTGGGAGATTACTTGGAGGTCATTGAAAAGCTTCTAAAAGCCACTTTCCAATAGGATTACTGATGGCAAAATTATCTATAAGACAACAGATAACACAAAATAAGATAGATGACAGAGGAATTTGAGAAGGAAAAGAAACTTTCATTTGCCTGTTTTCCCCTTTCATTCTCAAAGAGTCTAGGTTTAGGAGTGCATGAGTGGTTCACTCAGTTAAACATCCAACTCTTGATTTTGGCTCAGGTCATGATCTCAGGGTGGTGGGACTGAGCCCCGAGTTGGTCTCTTCTCTCAGTGGGAAATCTGCTTGAGATTCTCTCTTTCCCTCTTCATCTGCCCCTCCCTCCCCACTTGAGTGCGTGTTCTCTTTGTCTATAATAAATAAGTAAATCTTTAAAAAAAAAAAAACAAACAACTCTAGGTGTGATCACCTTCCTAGCCACAGAAGATGAGAGAACTCTCCATATTCAGGAGGCCTGGGCCCATGCCTGACCCACCCACTTCAGGCAGGGACATCACCAAACTAGGTTGCTTTCTCATCTATAAAATGAAAGAAATTGCACTCGAGTATCTCAGTGGTCCCTTCTAGCTCTAAAATTATGACTTTGTAGGAACTTTTTTTTCCTGCCTACTTAATCCCACCTACTCAGGCTTCACCTTTTTCTTCACCTCTACCAATGAAAGAAGCATCACTTCTTAGATATTTCTGCCTTGTCTCTGGACTTCTTCACTCATGCAGATTTAACTGAGTCATCTACCTCTTCAAAATCAGCTTCAAGAAGTTTTTTTTGGCCACCACCTCCTCTTTGTCTTCTGTTCTTTCAGTAAAGCATATCCATGAGATTGGATGGAGTTTAATTATCCAGAGTAGCTTTCGTTTTCTTCTGCTTCTTGTTCTCCCTATCGTTAACCTCTGAGTCAAATGAAATCTTTCTTAAGCGGTAGCTGAACAATGCATTTATTAGTGACATCCTAAATAACGAGGTGAAAGGCAATTATTAGCTTAGAGAGGAAATTATTACACCCCACACAGAAAAGACACTGAAAGTGTCACAGAAAGACACAGAAGACAGAGGAGTTTGCATAGGCTGGAATGCCCATACTAACAGAATTATTCTCTTAAATACAGAGAAACAGAAAAGCAGTGTTTCTCAACCTTGGTTTAACATCCAAATTATCTGGGAACTTGAAATGCTTTTGATCCCTTGCTCCTACCCCCCCAGACATTCTGATTTCATTGATTTGGGGTATGGCTTTGGGGACACACTGGGATATTATTCTAACATATGGCCAAGGCAGAGTACCATTGCAAGAAGAGAGGTTAAAAATAATGGCAAAAATAACTGGATCTCAAGTTTTACCTTATGAAGGTATGGTCCTAGAACTTGGAATATTAAACAGTCACCATAGAGATGGGCCTCAGAGAATTTTGGAAAGAAGATCCATTCCAGAACTTTCTTTTCTATTTCTCCTATGTCTATAGCAAGGGAATTCTAACTTGGGGTGAATGAATCCCATGATATAGCATAAAAACTATTCCATGTGTATATGCATGTGCTCTGTTCTAAGCAGACAATCTGCAATTCTCATCATATTTTTAAAGGGGCCCAAAATATTAAGAACCATTGATTTATTGGGGTGGGGGAAGGTCATATGGGGTGATTCATACTAAATAGTCGAAGTCCTTATGTTGGTAGAATACAGGCCCTTTACGATCATTCCCTGTGCGCTTGGTTAAAAAAGTATCACTCACAATCACATGTTATCTCTTTATGAGACCTTACACCCTGATGATATGGGGCAAATACCACCTGTTCTATCCAAAAACTAGCACCAAATGTTTTGGGAAAATGCCATTGGTGCAAAGCAAGTGCTGCTTTTCATCCTCCTTCCCATTACAACTTAGCTAGGTCGCAATGATACAATGGAATGTATGAAGATGACAATACTAAAGTTGGGGGAAGTGGAGTATGATGGCAATAAAATGTGATCCCTTTCCATTTATTTGCAAAGAGTTTCCATTCATTTAAAAGTTGCTGCTGGGCGCCTGGGTGGCTCAGTTGGTTGGGCGACTGCCTTCGGCTCAGGTCATGATCCTGGAGACCCGGGATTGAGTCCCACATCGGCTCCCTGCTCAGCGAAAGGCCTGCTTATCCCTCCCTCACTCCCCCTGCTTGTGTTGTCCCTCTGGCTGTGTTTCTCTCTGTCAAATAAATAAAATCTTAAAAAAAAAAGTTGCTGCTGAGAATTGGATGACATTGGTGACATTTCTCCCAACTGCTCAGTGGTGACATATTTTTGAAGAAAACAGAATGGTGACCCTAACCTTACAGATGACATGTTGGCTTCTTCCTTTGGTTTCACACGGAAGAGTCATCTCCAGTCTTCTTTGTCCTTCTGCAGAAAGTCTGAGAGTACAGTCATGAAATACATGTCATTGTATGCCACCCCTGTCGGCTGACACTCCTGAAATGATTCCATGCTCACTACAAGTCCTAATGGTTACCAGAGGAACTACTTCCTCCAGGTCACACATGGAGAGGTGCATCCCAGCTTTGGATCTCAAAGGAAGACCTTGCATGCTCTTCAAGGTGAGCTTCTGTTGCTTCCAGAGAAATCAGCTCTGTGGCCAAATCCAAGAGGTCAATGATCTCCATTTTGTCACCCAGCTCCTAAAAATTGATGGAAAGTGTTCTGGTACTTGTGCATCTCCCTTTCTTTTCTTTTCTTTTTTTTTTTAATTATTTTTATTTATTTATTTATTTGACAGACAGAAACACAGCCAGAGAGGGAACACAAGCAGGGGGAGTGAGAGAGGGAGAAGCAGGCTTCCTGCAGAGCAGGGAGCCCGATGTGGGACTCAATCCCGGGTCTCCGGGATCATGACCTGGGCCGAAGGCAGTCGCTTAACCAACTGAGCCACCCAGGCACCCCTGTGCATCTGCCTTCCTTCCTTCCTTCCTTCCTTCCTTCTTTCTTTCTTTCTTTCTTACAGCCAAAACTTTGCAGTTTGGAATTTCCCTGTTAAATCCTAAACTTTCTTGTGCAACTCAATGGCATGCACTTGCAGGGCTAGTGACTCACCAATTCTGGCCAAGCAGAACCCTCCCCATTGCCCCTCTGGGCAGCAGTGTTGAGGCACATGCGCTCCCCGTCACCCACAGAATATCCTGGGGGACTGTGGAACCATCACTGACCTTGTCTGCCTGTGTGACCAGAAGTCACATAATGACAGAAACAAAACACAGGGGATCAGAAAGGCAGACGTATGAGACCCTTACCATCCTGGAGGAGTTGAACATGTTTCTGGGTCAGAAACATGATGGAACTATCAACAGTTGATTGAATGGCCTTTATATTGTGAAGTGTCATAGGTTTTTCGTTTGTTTTTTTCAATGAGAACATCACTGCAAAATTTTTCATCAGAATAGGAAAAGGAAACAAAGAATACCTATAACCACACCGGTGTGGTCTAATAGATGACCACAGCACCCCCACTGTCTCATCCCCACTTGGCTGTTAAGAGGTGCCAATTCTCTAGAAGTTTCTTTTGCACTCTTCGCTCAGTTACTTGGCTTTTTAACAAATGCTGGGCTACTGAATGGGAGAGAACTTGATGTAATTAAAATAGACCTGCTTCCCTCCTCCACTCCAGAATCCTCATCCTGGACCTGTACCATTATATAACAAATGAAGACCAAATCTTTGACTTGGGAGAGAGAAAAGAAATATTTATGGGAGTGTAGAAGTGACCTTTTGCCATTTGATTCGCATGCCTCAGATGTGAAGAGGACTAAGGGGCCAGCAAGTCAGCATCAATCTAAAAGGCATATTCAACCATCACTGGTGTAAAGTTAAACAATCCCAGCCAAGAGAGAACACCCAATCGGTGAAAAGTAAATTGGGCCTGCCATCAGCAAAGTGGATGGAGTATGTCCTTGGAGAGATACAAATCCCTCACTGCCTGCGTGGCTCAGTTGGTGCCTCTTGATTTCAGCTCAGGTCATGATCTCAGGGTCGTGGGATGGAGCCCTGGGTCGGGCTCCAAGCTCAGCACTGTGTCTGCTTGTCCCTCGCCCTCCTCTGTCCCTCCCCCTGCTTGTGTGCGTAGGGACATGCTTACTCTATCTCTCAGTAAACAAATAAAATCTTATTTAAAAAACTACAAAACGCTGCCTGGTTTTTGTACCCCTAGTGACTTTTAACACTTTATGACAGATGCACTTAAGGCCCAGGTAAAATAAAATAGTACTTTATTCAGGGCCTGCCCCAATCCTGAAAGCAGCCAACCGATGGCTGCCTGAGGAATGGATGACATTGTGTCATTTACCTGAAACAACTTATTTTCATTTAAGTTGGAAGCTGTGCTATCTGCCTCCTGAGAAGTTGTCTGGTTCGGAAAATCAGAAAAAAAATACACGTCAAAAATCCCTCATTTTGAACAGAAAGGGGTACGCAATACATATTTATTTCTTCAAAAAAAGTGTTTCCCTCTAACTTCTCTAAACACATGATTAAAAAAAGTATCAGTTTAAGGGGTGCACTGTTGGTTTAAATCAATCTCTCTATATTCCTCTTATAGCAGCCCCATAAAGTCCTCTGATGATCTGCAGTCTTTTGAAGCAGCTGAAGAGATATACCAAATCATACTACGTGACAACTGTTAGTGGGATGGACTAGGAAGTCCTGCATTTTGTCCTGCGCCAGAATCATCTGGAAAGATTTCCTCTTTTTTTTATTTTTTTTCCAAGCTACAAAGCTAGCTCAGAACTTCTGAATCATTCAGGAGTAGAATCCAGGAAGGGAATCTATATCTTTTAAAATCCCAGTACAATTCTGCTGTGGGCATCGGAGAACCAGGATTCGAGAACGGCTCATGTAGTCCACTGACCGCAGTGAACCAAGCTCGTGCGGATGAAGAAGGTGAGCCCAGGAAGGTCCAAGGCGATCACCTAACACATGTATAGGGAGTGCCCGCGACGTGCCAGTCACTGTTTCAGGGGCAAAGCCTATATTAGTGAATAGAATAGGCAACAATCTACTAGTTCAAGGGCTTGGTCAAAGTACCTGATGAAAGTTATCATTTACCTATGATGGACCTTGTTAAGCTAAGTTCTGGAAATACAAAGATAAAAGCAGTATTGTCCCTGCCTTCAAGGAGCTTGTAGACTAGTGAGAGATGGGTATGAAACCAGGTAATCACAACATAATAAGAAAAGTCCTGGCCACCTGGGTGGCTCAGTGGGTTAAAGCCTCTGCCTTCGGCTCAGGTCATGATCTCAGGGTCCTGGGATCGAGGCCCATGTCGGGCTCTCTGCTCAGCAGGGAGCCTGCTTCCTCCTCTCTCTCTGCCTGCCTCTCTGCCTACTTGTGATCTCTCTCTCTGTCAAATAAATAAATAAAATCTTAAAAAAAGAAAAAAAGAAAAGTCCTCCGCAGTAGAGAGACACACCAGGCAGGACAAAAACAGTAGTGGGAACAGGAACATTCAGAGGGTCTTTTTGCCTGCACTGCGTTTAACTTCACTATTTTTATGTAGTTTTATTATTCTGTTAGTACAGCATTTAGTTAGTCATTTGGGAACTGCTAATAAAATGTTTGCCTGGAATGCTGATTTATGCTTTTGGCGTAGCTGAGGGAATGAGGCCTATATGATTAAACTGCAATATAACTGCATACAATTAAATGCTAAGCTGGTAAGGTACTGATAAAAAGTGCCATTAATGGGTAGGCAAATAGTAGTGTGGGTTGGACTGGTGGAGGGGGCGGGTGTCTAAGATGGGAGGCTAAGGAAATAGGCTTGTTTACATTTTTACCCAACCCTCCAAGCACTTCTCACCTGCTACCTTATTAAATCCACGTCGGAGTCCTCCCGGCAGTTATTACTCACAAGCCACCCCCTCCTATTGTAGAGGATGATAGGGAAGTTCAGAGAGGCTGTGTAACTTGCCCAAGGTCACACAGCGCAAATTCAGTCCTCAAGGACTACCTGCCTTAGGATTTTCCAACCTCACCGCCCAGGGGCCCGGCACTACATTCAAGAGGTGCAGGGGAGGGACCGAGACCCCTTTTCTGGTGCTGGATGGTGCGCTAGAAAGAAACGTGAAGCACTCATGGCGACCCTGAACCTCTAAGCACGAACCGCCGGGGCGTTTTAGTCCTCGCCCGCCCGGGGTTCACTGAGCCAGAGGAAAGCATTGTTTGAGGAACTCGGCGCCCGGGATGGATGGCCGGGGTGAGATAAGATTGCTGAGAAGCGCCTGCAGGGGCCTGCTCTATTCAAGCAGGAAAATGTGTCACTTCCTTTCGGCTCCTAGATCATTTCTCCGCGGGGGAGAGGGGGAGGGCCCCGCGCCTCTAAAGAATTTAGAATGGGTCCTCACAGGGTGAGGGGAAGGCCAGTTCCAGTGGAAGGGTAGGCTTTAACGAGCTCTGGCTACACCCTTTTTAAAAGCCCCAGCATATTTTTACTTCTTGGCTCATTCTCAGCCCAGCCTTCTGTGTCCTCATTCTTTTTTTAATTCAGTGCTGGAATCTCAGCACATTTCCTCCTCCCCCACCTCCTTCTCCTATGCAAAATCTCACTCTTCAATCTTTGCTTGCATGTATTTTCCTGCAAAGCTGAAGTGTTCAGAGCGGGCTGAATGCTTTCCCCCCTCGACACAGCCCCACCCAATAGAAATGCACACACACACAGTGCACCCAGGGCCTGATTCGCACAGAACGGTAATTTTAGGGAGTCCTGGCTTCTCTCATGGCCACACTCAGTTATTTCTCCTACCGTCTCCTCGGAAAAGTCATGGAAGTAAAGGAAAAGGTGGGGTTAATGCTAAACCAACTTGAGACAGACGTCCCCGACTTACAGTGGTTCGACTTAACATTTTCCCACCGTATGATGCTGCGAAAGCAATACGTATTCAGTAGAAACCATACTTAGGATTTTGAATTTGGATCTTTTCCCGGGCTAGCAACGTGCCACACGATCCTGTCTTGTCATGGGGCGCCGGGTCGAGCCGCAGCTCCCAGCCGACCACGCCACGGGGAGGGTGAACGAGCGAGGGACTTCCAACCGCTCGGTAACCATGGACCCATTCTGGTTTTCATTTTCAGTACACTATTCAATTACACGAGACTGTCAACACTCGACAATCAAGCAGGCTTTGCGTGAGATGATCTTGCCCAACTGTAGGCTCATGTCAGTGTTCCAAGCACGTTTAAGGTCAACTAGCCCGAACCCTGATCAAGGTAGGTTAGGAGCTTCAAAGGCATTTCGACTTCATGATATTTTCAACTTATGACGGGTTTACCCATGTCAGTCGAGGGAGATCTGCAATATAGAAATGGAAGAGCTTGTTGTGTTTTAACTTTTCTTCTGCAGATGAGAAAACTGGGCCTCACAGAGACAGGATGACTGACTCCAGGCCTCCCAGCTGGTGAGGAGCAGACCCTGGGCCCTGGCTCGAGGGCCCTCTGTGGCTCTCAGTGTCATTGTTACTGAATGTTACGGAATGGGCCAGAGGAGCCTTCTTCCTGAGATGTTTCCAGCATCCACAGCTCTACTGGTGCATAATTGCTGCAGTAGGGCTTTTGCGGGCCTGTAAGGGCCTTCTTTACCCCCGCCTTCAATCACTGTTTTCCTCAAACATCCCCGGAAGCCCCAAACCCCGGCTTGCTGCTTGGATGCGTGGTGAGTTTCACCAGCAGTGACTCCGCTGACCTCTCCTTCTCTGAAGCCGTTCACCTTGTTCCTTATTTGGAAGCAGTTGAGCTTTCCCCAAAAACATGCTGGGACAGTTCGAATTGGCAAGGTGTGTGTCAACACTTCTGAGCTCACCAGCCGACTTCCATTGTTCACCTCTCAGAGTGGTTCCAGGGCAGAAGCCGGTTCCCTACCCAGCCCTCGCTCGATGCCACACGCGCCCAGCCCACGGGATCAGAAGGGCTTGTGCGGGGAGAATTTCCTGTTCTGCTGACTCATCTCCTGCACTGAGATGGAAGGCAAGCTTGTATTTTCTTTTCCAGCTTTTAAAGGGAAATGGGAGTCTTCCGAGTTCAGACCTCTTTGAGATGAGATCAAGTATCGGCAACGCCTGGCGCATAATAGTAAATGAATGAGCATCGAGGGTGTTTATGACGGCCCAAATAGCTGACTCAGAGTGGTGGGCACGGTGGTGGGATAGGGCGCAAGGCTGGCTCTGAGTGTCACACAGCTAGGGGGGTGTGAGCTTTCAAATTGGAGGGAGGCTACTGGCCGGGAGGACAGATTGAAGGGGGCATGTCTGGACTTCACTTGCCACGGGGTAACAATGCAGCAATCAGACTTAATATCCCATATGCTTTCTGACCGAGAACAAAGGCATTCCACTCGTGGCCTAACCTAAACGGAGGGGAGATGATTCAACTCCGGGTAGGAAACAGCAGGAAATCCGTCAATAGCATTTACATTTGGGAGGCAATCAAGCCAGATTTTTGCCAAAGAAGATTGGGATTAAGAAGAAAAAAAAGGGATCTGGATAACATTTGTTCATTTCAATGTATGTACATTTTACCTTAAAACATATATGTGAATATAGATATATATAATAATGAAATAGGGGTGGGAGTGAGAGTACTTGGGAGTCAGTTATGAAAATCTATTTATTTTACAAATGCTTGAAATTTTCATAATAAAAACATTTCAGGGGCGCCTGGGTGGCTCAGTTGGTTAAGCGACTGCTTTCGGCTCAGGTCATGATCCTGGAGACCCAGGATCGAGCCCCACATCGGGCTCCCTGCTCGGCGGGAAGCCTGCTTCTCCCTCTCTCACTCCCCCTGCTTGTCTTCCCTCTCTAGCTGTGTTTCTCTCTGTCAAATCAATAAATAAAATCGAAAGAGAAAAACATTTTAAACACTTGGATCCTATTTGGGGCTCTAATTTACAATGTTTCCTCTATGATCTTTATTTCTATACTTCAAAATCTTCATCTGTACTATAGGGATGCCTGAATGTATCACTTCTTGGTTCGTGGATGTTTGGAGTGTTTATGAAATCAAGTTTTGGAAAATACTTTGTAAATTATAAAGTTCAATTGAAATGTGGTGATTACTTTATCACAATAAAGATAATGTACACACATAATAAAAAAAAGTTCAAGCCATGCAAAAGGTAGGATACAAAATTTCCCTCTCCCAGCACTCTCTTCCAGAAGCAATTACTGTTGTAGAAATTCTGTAGATATGAAATTTCATGTGTTTGTGAACTTGAAACTTCCAGGCTAAGAGGTCTCAGGCTTTAGAAAGGATTCGCTGAGATGGTACCAGGAAGGCCACCTTTCCAACAGGCCGTTTAGGGGCGTAGGCATCCCCTGGAGATATTGCTGAAATGCAGATTCTAGTCAGTAGGTAAGGGCTGGGACTGAGACTCAGCATTCTGAAGGGCTCCCATGTGCTGCAGGTTCAGGACTGTATTTGGGAGTATCAAGGCTCTGTAGATTTTTACTCTGCCTGGAAAACTCCTTAGGTTTATTTCAAACACTTGCAGTGAAGCAGTAAAGCAGTGGAATTTAAGCATGAAAGCCTTATTGGGAAATGCCCTGAAACATGCAAACGTCCCTTCTCAAAGCAACTCAGATCTGCGTGACTCTGGCCCTGAATACCAGCGAACAGCCCCTCAAGGAGGGCATGTTCTTGTGGGATCATTTTTTGGGGCTCTAGAATCTAGAGCAAAAATAAAATCCTCTGTGCCTCCCACAGCTGGTGCCTCCCAGCTGTAAAACACGTTTCTGCACCCACACATAACCCCCAGCATTATCACTTCACTGCCTTTTGCTGGTGACAGTTACTCTCAAAAGGTCTTTTGAGTTTTTAGTCTCAGCTTTTTGTGGGCTAAAGTTGAACTAATAGGTCCTCTGTATTGGGCCCTCTGCAAGGAGGGA
>PITA01000947.1:190288-224772 GCA_004023965.1 Spilogale gracilis
TAAAAGCCTGTTTGTTTTCCCTAAAGAAACCATTTGTTCTTTTCCTACCACTTCCTTTCCCCCTGTTGACTCAGGTGTGTAAATCCTTAGTTTTAGTTGTTGAGCTGAGTCAATTTCTTTGTGAGCCCCCAAATACCTCTGTAAATAAACATAGTCTTTTCTCTCGCCCATCTGCCTTTTGGCAATTTAATTCACAGGTCCCGAGCACCGAACCCAAGAGGGTAGAGGAAAGATTTTTCCCCTCTGTGACACCTGTATGATTCATATATAATGGAAAACTCTTGTTGCAGAACACGTATTACTTCATCTTTATTTAAAATTGTTTCTTAAATTATGATAAAATGTGTATAATGTAAAACGTACCATCAAATCACAAGTATAATTCAGTGTGATTAAGTGGATCCACATCATGCTGCAACCAATCTCCAGAGCATTTTCATCTTGCAAAACTGAAACTCTGTATCCATTAAGCAACAACGTCCCATCCTCCCTCCCCCAGCGTCTGGCAACCACCGTTCTACCTTCTGTGTCTGTTCAGTGACTATCCGGTATGAGTGGAATCATACAGTATCTGCCTGGTTCATCCATCTACGTGAATTTTTAAAACAAAATGAATATTCATTCATAGAGATATTCTAGAGTCACTGTTCCATGAAGCTTCTGTCAGATTTTCTTTTCGTGGGGAAAAGTCTTAGCTTTCATGTGTGGGTGCACGCGCGCGTGTGTACATTTGCACACGCATGCTTTGTGCCTGTCCATGCCTTGTTCTATTTTTCTAGCCAAGGCTGGTGCTTTACCCTCTGAAACGCTTAAAGTGATTCATGTCATTTTACCTCACGCTGTTCCTGTGAAGTCATGAAGCCAAAATAAATAGACATTTCAGGAACAGTAAGTCGGTCGAAAGTCAGGTTCCAGGACTGTTTTGCTTATGGTTCAGTTGGCTCGGGCACTGTTCTAGGGAAGATAAGTCTAGCTTGTAAGCCCTGAGTGGGCCACCTTTCTGGTGGTACGTGTCCTCCGGGGACATCACCCACCTAGCATCCACCGCCCTCTTGGTTCACAAGGGGAGGGTCATTGCTACAGGAGGGTTATCTAGAAAATGAGTCAAGGACATGTCTTGTGGGCTTTGGGACAGTGGCATCATCTCTACAAATAAGGACACATTCATGTCCCTGGCTTCCTCCCAAATATCCTCCAATTTCTGCCAGAGGGGACTGAGAAAAATGAGGCTCCATCTTCCTGGAAATGGTTTTATTTTTATCGCTCCGAATGCTAATCCT
Source organism: Spilogale gracilis (assembly GCA_004023965.1). Taxonomy (NCBI): domain Eukaryota; kingdom Metazoa; phylum Chordata; class Mammalia; order Carnivora; family Mephitidae; genus Spilogale; species Spilogale gracilis. The sequence continues at coordinate 191,569 of PITA01000947.1, forward strand.
CTGAGACAGAAAGGCCAGAGATCCCCCAGAGGGGACTGTCGTGGAGAGTGATGGGAGAGGATGGAACTTGAATCCCAGCCCTGGCAATGTCATTCATGTTCCCGATAGAAACCCACAGGGACACACTGGACGCATGGTAGGTGCTCACAATTACCTACTATGAGTGAATTTTCCAACATGACCTTGGACAAGCCAGTTGACCTCCCTAGCCCTCCATTTTCTTTCTGTGGGATGAAATAAGGGGGAGAATGAGCTCTGTTTTTCCTCTCAGCTTGAGTATTCTTTGATTTGAGAAAGAACTTTCTAAATTTAACTGTTATCACTTCTATGTCAGCATGTTCAGGGTAGGGATAAATTCCAAGAGAACAGTTTTAAGAATTTATCTTCCCTGAGAAATAAAATCGTTTTTCTCCTCAGGGCACCACTTGGTGTTGAGGCTTGGGTGGGGATAGGAGCAGAATTTTGGAGATTGATTATCAGCCTAGCATTGCTTGTCACTGCCTCAGGTCATCATTTGGTATATCAGGAATATCTTGTTAAGAAAGACAGAGAGAGACGCCTGGCTGGCTCAGTCGTTAAGCGTCTGCCTTCAGCTCAGGTCATGATCCCCGCGTCCTCGGACTGAGCCCCGCATCAGGCTCCCTGCTCCGTGGGAAACATGCTTCTTCCTCTCCCACTTCCCCTGCTTGTGTTCTCTCTCTCGCTGTGTCTCTACCAAACAAATAAATAACAAATCTTAAAAGAAAGAAAGAAAGAAAGAAAGAAAGAAAGAAAGAAAGAAAGAAAGAAAGCTAGAAAGATAGATGTTCTATATATATATATTTTAAGATGTTCTATTTTGGGATAACTGGGTGACTCAGTCCGTTAAGCGGCTGCTTTCAGCTCAGGTCATGATCCCAGGGTCCTGGGATCGAGTCCCACATCGGGCTTCCTGCTAAGCGGGGAGCCTGCTTCTCCCTCTGCCTGCTGCTCTCCTTGTTTGTGCTCTGTCTCTCCCTCTCTCTGACAAATAAATACAATCTTTAAAAAATGATTTTTCTTAAAAAAGAAAGAGTTTCTATCTTAAATATCTCATTACAAAAGAGACAAATCAATGATCAAATTATCCAAGGTATCCAAAGTATCTAACAAGGATAATATATCATTACATGCATCTGGGAAGACCACCAGGACTGTTACAGCTTCTTAAAGATATCGGCTATACAGGCTTTGATCAATTTGTGCTTATAGCAATTTGCTTTTAAAGGAAAGCAGAGCAAAGCAAAAATGAGGCAATCTGTGATTGCAAAGTATTCTAGCACATGTTCTCTGACGTTCTGGGTAACTTCCCACTCCTGCTGCCACCTAATAGGACAATGAGACAGCCTGTTGTGATCACATTTTACAGCACTATTTTCAGTATAGGTAGTTTTTTTCTAAAGATTTTATTTATTTATTTGACACAGAGATAGAGAGATCACAAGTAGGCAGAGAGGCAGGCAGAGAGAGAGGAGGAAGCAGCTCCCCACTGAGCAGAGAGCCCGATGTGGGCTTCGATCCCAGGACCCTGAGATCATGACCTGAGCCGAAGGCAGAGGCTTTTACCCACTGAGCCCCCCAGGCACCCTGGGTGGTTTGTTATAAAATGAAAGTGTGATAGTAGTGTTGCTCAAAGCGATGTTATTTCACCCCAGAAAAGAGTGTTGCCAAACCCTAAGGAAGATACAACGAAACTGGAGTAAAGCCATTTGGGAGGCTTGATCTGAGCACTATCGTTTTCTGCGTAATTATCAAGTGATTTCATTATTTAAAAGCTGCCGAAGGAGGCACAGAATTTTGTTGGACAGACACTCAAAACGCTTGGCACAGAGAACACATCTGGGGGAGGAAGTCTGTGATTGGGAGACCGGAGTGGGGTTGAGAAATAGAATATATTTTTTGGACTTGAATTTTCAAAGCCATGCTCATTTTGCATTTTCACAAAGGGCTGTACATCATTACTCAAGCTCTCAGGATAAACTCTGGCCTAAACACGTGGACCAACCTGTCAACGGGCTAACATATTATAAAGCATAATAGAGTTGTTGAAGAAGGGATCATGGCATGGTGAGAACAAAATTAGAATAGCAGTCAAGAGGGACTTTACTCCTGTCTAGTTTGCTCATCTGGATGATTTCTCTTTTTTGGTTCCCAAACATGTCCGGGGATAAAAGGGGGCGGGGTTCATCTGGATCAATGGTGCTCAGTCCTGGCTATATAGTAGGAAAATAGCTTTAAAGAATGGTGTTGCTTGGATCCCACGCCTTTCTCATAGGTTCTGAATTGATCTGAAGATGCTGGCCTATTGGTGTTTCCCAACTTTTTGTTTTCATTATTTCTCCCCTGAGATCCTCTTTAAGGATATATTTTCCTAACTGACCTCTCCCATAAAGATTGACCACCACCGGGTATACAGTAGGTCTATTCATGGGCCATGTGTATGTCTGTACTTTATGCATAAAAAGAGTAGGTGCTTTTTGCTCCTGTTGCAAATTCATGATCTAGATGAACTTTGAGGTCCCTTCTAAGTTTAAGCATTATATAACTTTCTAAATTTAACTTATCTGAAATGACAGAAGCAAGAAACAAGAGAGAGGATACACCACCCTGCATATTCCCACATCATCTCTGATATCCAGGTGGACGACAGCCGCATGCTGTTTGTGCCCTCTTGGGTTAGACCAGCCTTGGTAATTCGGGACATTACATTCAGTGAAGGGAGTGAACAGGGGGCCCATTTCAGCCAAGCAGTGAGAAGCTCCCTCCTCCCTGCGGGAAGGTTCCTGACTACTAGAGCTGGGTGCGGTGGGCGGCGCTGGAGTGATCTGCCAACGCGGGGAGTGGTCGAACACAAGCCAGATGCAAAAGCAAATCCAGAATTTGCTGGGAGTTTGAGCTAAGCAACCTTGAAGGGCCCTTTTAAACCCAATTCTCTGCCCAATGCAAGCCTGAGTCATTGAAATGAATGATAAAGCCATCTCCCCAGCCCAGGACTTCCATGGCAGGTGGATGTACGTGAGCTTCAGTTGTACTGAGCGCCCTTTATAAACACATCTATGTCTGTGGTCCGCTCCTTAAGAGGAGGGGCTTAAGAAATGTGTGGTAGACGCCCATTTAAGAGGCACAGAGATGGAGACAAATCATAAGAGACTCTTAATCTTAGGAAACAAACAGAGGGTTGCTGGAGGGGAGTTGCGGGCAAGGATGGGGTGGCTGGGTGATGGACACTGGGGAGGGTATGTGCTATGCTGAGTGCTGGGTATTGTGTAAGACTGATGGTTCACAGACCTGTACCCCTGAAACAAATAATACATTATACACTAATTAAAAATACATACGAATAAATAAAAATGAAAAAGAGAGAAAAAAATAAACACGTCTATGCCCCTCTCACTAATGAAAGGGGCTTTAGAAATGTGCAGTGGACACCACTTTAGGAGGCAAGATAAAAACCAGCAATAGTACTCAAAGAATGTGGAATGACTTCCAGCAAAATGTTTTAAATTAAGTCCTTTCATTCTGAGAGAGCCTATCACATGCAGGCTAGCATAATCCCCCCCACCCCCCGGGAATACTGTTGGTTTGCTTTCATAACAACACAAGATTCAAAAAACCTAAAAGTTGTAGACGTGGATTTATAGACATACAGAGCCTGAATTTGAAAAATCAGGTTTTGATGTGAGGTGCTTACGATGCCATTATTTGTGGACATTGGTCCTGAATGCTGGAGCTTCCTTCCCTTCTGGCTGGAGAGCAGCACCCTGTTCCTGACCCTGCTTTCATTTGAATGCAATAGCGAACACATTTTGGTGGAAGATTCAGGGTCAAAGGAGAGAGAGAGAAGTAGAAGGGAGATGTCAACCTAAAAAATAAAAAGTAGCCAACAAGCAACAATGATAGTACATTTGGAAGCCCAGGTTGGCCTATGTGTCCACAAGGGTCTTACAATACAGTCAGTACATCAGATCATTTTTATGAAAAGCTAAGTTATAATAGAAGGTATTATTAAATAGGAAGGATGGATAATGAGGAATCTAGAGGTGGGAGGCTCCCTGAGAGCTGGTGTCAGAGATGTTGAGGAATGATGGGGGTGGAAAATCTGCATATATATAAGGCAGAAAGAAAAGCCAGCTGGAGACTGAAAAGGAACAAAGTCAATTAGCTGAGTTGAACTATTCAAGAGAAGTTTAGAAGTTTCTTAAGTCTGGTTCTTCAAGTTGATGCTTCTGGAGGTGTTCTTCTGCCTAATAATACAAGTTCAGAAGAAGATGATGTGGGGTCTGCACGCAGGTCCCTGGGCACATTTCATGGCCTCCAGATGCAGATGGAAAGGACTCCGGTCCTTAGCAACTTGGTGGTGGGCAAAATCCAGGACATGTAGCAAGTCTTGGGACTAAATGTGAGTGGGCAATTGAATGCATCTCTTTTAGCAATGATGTATGCACCTCACTGTGAAGGGTCCATTGTTCCCTTGTCCAGCACAACGATGGGGAAGCAGTAGGGACAAAACATCATGTCCCCCATGGAATGAGGAATTATATCCTTGACATGGTATGGAAGGATACTGACAATGCCATCCAGAAGGCTTGCAAGTAGAGAGTAATGTGACCCTCCTGAAATTCAGACAGATGAGATGGGGTGAGGCTGACATTTTGATATATTTCACACAATGAGCTCATAGGGACTCCAGTCTTTGATGGCATCCGCCATGCTTCTGGACCCTGAGCTGGTATTGGAGGAGACTTGTATTTTGATGAGGATGAAATCTAGATTAACTACACCAAGGACATAAGCTTGTTTCTCCTTATTGTTCATGAGCTTGGCCATTCCAAAGATCCCAAAGCTATCATATGCTCCCTTTACAGTTACATTGACTTCAATGGATTTTACCTCTCTAATGATGACATCTGTGATGTTCAATCTCTCTAAGGAGAGTCATAAAAGCACTAACCTATGTCATATCCTTACACTATGGAACCAGCCACCTGTGACCCTAGTTCTAATGTTGATCCTATCATCACCACTAGAGGAAAAATCTTCTTCTTTAAAGGTGGGTGCTTTTGGTGGAAACTTCCCAAGCTATCAAGCCACTTATGAAATTGGAGCCAGGACTCAAGTTTTTCCTTTTAAAGATGACAAGTACTGGTCAATCAGTGATTTAAAACCACAGCGAAACTATGCCAAGAGCACACATTGCCTGGGCTTCCCTGACTCTGGAAAAGATTGCTGCTGCTGTTTTGAATCCACTAATCTACAAGCCCCTTCTCTTTGTGCATAAACAATATAGGAGGTGAGATGAGAGGAGAAAATTTGTAGACCTTGGTTATTCCATCTTGATTACTGAGAAATTTCCAGGAATGGGAACTACTCCAAAGGATACGATTATTTCTTCCAAGGACGTAATGAACGTGAATATGACAAGCCATCCAACCACATCATCAAAGGCTGGGCAGCAATGGTGGCTTTGGCTGTTGCGAATGGTGTAACTAATGGCATGCTTCAATTTACTTCATCTTATCACATATTTATTGCACATGGGCTTTGTGCCTAATGTGCCTTTATGTAGTGGTGTCTTCAAATCATAAGGTAGTATCTATAGAGAGACCATGAATTAATAATTATGAAAAATACAAACTGAAATTGTTATAACAGTTTTCAAGTCTGAAAACTCCTCCAGGATATACTCTCTTCATTTTCAATTTTTCCTGTTAAGTTTGAAACTAGAGACCATCAAAGGCCAAGAGGACACCTTTTGGAGAACACTCAGTAAAAGACTTCTTAAAAGACTTTGGACAAATTATAATTATCCCTCTCTGACTTGCCAAAAATTAAGAAATGATGTTTCAATGACCACTACATTTTTCAACAAGGGCATCATTTTAATTAAGATTAATTACAGAGAGGTGACTGGCTGGCTCAGTCGGTAAAGCATGTGACTCTTGATCTGGGGGTTGTGAGTTTGGGTCCCATGTTGGGTGTAGAGATTAGTTAAATAATAATAATAATAAGAGTAAATACAGAATATATCTTGGAACTGAAGAAAAGTGGCCATTGTATAAACAAACTATTTTAATGGTGAGAATATAATTTTATTCTATTTTACGATTGCCTCTCTTAATGTAACATATAAAGCATACATGAATTAAAATTTTGAAAGAAAAAAAGAGCCATTGGATCATTGTTCGGTTTGGATCCTCCAATCCTGTCCACATCCCTTTGGCTTTTACCTCTTCGGAGTCCTAGTTCACCCCTGGGCCTCTGGTCGCCTCAGCCCCCCAATGGCCAGCTTTGGGTCTTGCTGGCGGACAGCTCCCAGTGAGGGACTCCCAGGACACACCTCCACGACCACCTCACCTGTGAGGCAGTGGCAGGAAACAACTGGATTTTGGTCTTGGGGTTAAGACTTAGTCAGGTGTGGTGTTCACAGTAGGGCATGTCATGCAGGGGCCATGAGCTGAAGAAAGATACAAAATGGAAAATGTGAAAGGCCTTTGGGAGGGCTTTGTGTTGGTCAGCTCACCGGAATAGATGGTTTGCAGCAGGGAATACTGAATTGGGGCTGGAGGTCAGAATTCTACCAATGGAAGCTTCTAGATGCCAAGTCAAGGACTGAACTCAAGGCCCTTAAGACCCAAAGGCACAACGGAACTGACTCTCAACCTCTAGGTACTGTAAAGAAATAAAACTTTGGGGGAAGGAAGGGAGGGTTAACTGCTGACATCCAGGTCCCCGTCCTGCTTGCTGAATGTTTTTGCCCAGTTTTGTAGTCAGACCCTTTGGGAAGGAAAGGAGCACAAGGGAGGTATATGTTTCGTCAGTTCTCCTAATGCGGGAGGCAAACCCACATGTCACCAAGTTTATTATATAATCACAGACTCTCAGAGAGAGAGAAAGAGCCCTAAAGTCCTTTCACCACACCTTCATCATGATTAGAAACCCTTACCATCAACAGCGGGCCATGGGGCCTAGACCTGAACCAGTGCCGGCTGGCTCCTCACTTCTCAGAGCAAATTTTACCTTCCTGCATCTCAGCTGCTTCAGCCTCCCCTGGGTCACACAGAGCACCGCCGATAGCTTTCCCACGCAAGGTTCCCCCACAGTTCTTCTCTTCCCCTCCCCTTCATCTCCCTACCACGAGCATCCCCAGGCCCTTGCAATATTTCTCATGCATTTGAGTCGCCTCTCATTTTCATTTCTGTCCTTGCAATTTCTTTCTTTGCAAAGAGTAATATTTTGTGGGTAAGGACTGAAGAAAGCACTATTTATATTTATATATTTTTATTTTAAGTTTTGTGAGCTGTATAAAACTTACCCCTGGTCGTTTCAAACACATCTGTCCTTCAAAGATTTCCTTGTGCCAATATGCACAATTTGCACAGGTAATCCTCATTGCTACCCCCAGCTCTAGGCAACCTCTGATCTCATTTTCGTCTTTGTGATTTGGGGTTTTTCTAAGGGTTGCTTTCTATAAAATTTTTTTTTCCTATCAGTCACCTGAGAGCCCATGAAACAGTTATGTATTATAGAGCGTTCCTTTAAGATAGCCTTTCTAAAAATTAAAAAAAAAATTTTGCCTACAGATGCAGATAGAGTTAATAACAATTTATGAATGAGTGTTCCAGGATGGCCTATTATATAATTTATCTTCCTAATCACTAAAGAGTCATCCAAATAGTACAACCAGAGGCTCTCCCAAAATATCCCCTGGAGCTATCGTCCAAATATAGAGTCCTGAATGGACTATTGATCCAGCCAGCGAGGCACTTTATAAGGCTCTGATGTCTTGCCTGGAGTCATCCGATGAGGTGGAGCCCTGGTTCTGCTCTCTGCCTTCCTCTCACAGACCCTCCAAGCTCCCGCCTGCCATTGTTTTCCTCCTCCGGCCTGCAAGGAGCCTTGCCTCCCCCCCCCCCCCCCCCCCCCCGCCCCCCGCACCACCACCCCCCAAACCCAACCCACCCTTTGAGATCCAGCCCAGGTCTCTGATGCCTCCATTGACCACACGCTCCACGATCTTGCTGTGTGCAAATACCACGCATTTCGGCTGCTCGTGGCACTGTCTATGTCCATAAAGAGCTTGGGAGTCTGACATCATCATTAAACTTCCCTCGCAGTTCCCACAGTGTCAAACAAATGGGCTGTCCTGCCCCCTGCCCCCTGCCCCCTGCCCCCTGATTTCTCCCTCCTTCGAGCCTCGCTTTGTCTTTGAACTTCTGTCTTATTTCATCATCCTTTGAGTGTTCCATTGTGCTGCCAGTGTCCTCTGGGCAGCTGCTCACTCATTTTCAAGTCCCCCTTCAGGGCTCAACAGAGTGCCTTGCACATAATAATAACAGTCGAATAACAACTACCCACATTTGCAGTTCACTTTGCAGTTTCAGAAGTGCTTTTATAGCTCTTCTGTGATCTGACCCCATGCAATCCTGCGATAAAGGTAGGATTATTATGCTCCTTTTACAGAGAAGTCTGTGACTTCTAAGATATTCTGATGCAAAGTGCCAGAACTCCACTACACCAGCCTACAGCTCAATAAATCTTTGTTGAATTGATTTAATGCTACTTGGTTTGCCGCGTCGTTATGAATGAGGGTACAAGTAAGAAGCAGGGTTGGGTTGTTCTTTGCTGTAGCTTTTGTTGCTGTTCACGTATTCATTATATATTAATCCATTTATTCATTCAACAGACAAGTACAGAGGGCCAACTACAGTCCAGTGACAGGCACTGGGAACGCCCATGAACTTGTCATTGGGTTGCTCGCTGCCTTATGAGGGAGACACAGAAGTAAACCTGAAACAGAAATATAAAAACGGATCGTGTTAGGACTGTGGGAACCTATGGGAACCTAAATGGGGCCTTGAGGTCAGCTTGGGGATGTCAGTGACGGTTTCTCAGCAAAAGTGCCTTCTGAACTGAGTCTTGAAAGGCAGGCAGGAGTTAGCCAGGGTTTTCCAGAGAGAGCAAAGAATGTCTCAGCTTGATGAATGACTAGCCTGCATACTGTGGAAAGGCGGGATGGGCAGTGGCGGTCTGATTTTCTCCAGGTCAGGTACAACTTTCAGAGTAGGAGGTAGTGTAGTCCCGAGGTTAAAAGCCTCAATGTCGGATGCACCTCAATTATTTTCACTTTTGTTATTTTATTTTTAAAAATTTAAAAATTTATTTTTTTTAAGATTTTATTTCTAAGCGATCTCTATACCCAGCTTGGGGCTTGAACTCAGCCACGAGATCAAGAGTTGCATTCAGACTGAGTCAGTCAGGTGCCCTAGGTGCACCTCAGTTTTAATCCCATCTGTGTCATTGATTAGCCGGTGACTGTGAACAAGCCATCTAAGTTCTAACTTAGAACCTTAGTTTCCTTATCTAGGAAATAGATAAAAGTCCTCTCTCGCAGACCGTTGTGAGGAATGCGAGTAAGACCAGAGGGGAGGGACTTAGGACACTGACCCACCACCAGGAGCCCCCGATAAACATTGGGGCCCTGGTTCTGGAGTTGGGGATCTCAGCTCCCCTTGTGTGTTTTCTCCCCGATGGTTTATTTTTCCCAGTTTGCAAAATGCTGTCACATATAGCGTCTCATTTAAATCTCACAACAAGCCATGACGTTGGGCTGTCATGGCGACGAGACTGCTTCATTTCACAGGTGAAGGAACAGAAAGTCAATGGTTCTGAGCCAAAGAGGACAGAGATTATCCTGATACAGAGCTTCCTATAAAAATATACGTACCAAACAGGGCACATAGGCCAAGTTTCCACACAGAGAAAATTCTTTGCATCAGAACAAGGAAGACCAGAAGCAAACAAGCGTGTTCCTAGCTCTCATTGCTGAGTTTATGGTTCTTTTTTTTTCTTTACTTTCTTGAGTTTATGGCTCTTGAAATACATCTGCTACCAAAGGCTGCGGGAGGGTAAACACATTACGTCCAAGAAGCACCAGGAGATCACCGGGGTCCCCCTCGACCGCAAGTATGTGAGCTTGAAAAGCCTGTCTTGATTAGAGAGACTGAAAGGTAGGTCTGCGTTGGCTGGTCTTCAGAGTGCTTTCTTGGCTTTAGTTTATATCCACTCAAATGTTTTCTTCCAGATTTCTTGAGAGGCAGTTGACATGCAATGTTGTGTAAGTTTAAGGTGGAGGATGGAAGGGCTTGATGCACCTTGCAAAATGTTTACCTCGGGAAGGTTAGTGAACGCGTCATCATCCCGACATAATTGCCATTTTGTTGTGAGGGTAGGATCAGGAAGGAGCTACATTTACAGCAACTTTCAAGTGTATAGTACAAAATATTTTTAAAAGGATGATTTATGGCGTAAGCAGTTTAGGAGATGCTCTGTGATATGGTCCTAGAGACACCCTACGGAAAAATCTGTTCTAGCAGCAGTTAAAACGGGAGTTTCGTAGGTCTCCCCAGTGTTTCTATTTCTGTGACCCACAATCTGTGTGACATTCAGTGCCTTCTAAAGCACCCGACATGTTTGTCTCATATAATCCTTACCCTAAACTTAGGAGGTGAGAATTTTTATCTCCATTTCTAGATGAGGAAACTGAGGCCCAGAGAGGCTATCTATGTCTTCTCCCATGTCACAGAATGGATGTGTGGCTTTGAGGGGATTCAAAACCAGATCCGTTTTTCAAAGCTAGGGCCTCTTCTCTTTCTCCTCCATTCATTCTCTTTCAAGGAATTTAGCTCTTGGTTAGAAACTTTGTGTCACTCTTTTATTGTTTTTTGATTTTCCTGCCTTAAATTCCACCTCTTCTGCACCAGCAGGCATCATGATTAATTTTTCAAAAATTGGACTAAGTCTCACTGAGAAGGCAATCCTTCGCCATTACTGTGCTAGGTATCTTCTATGTGGTAATTTAGGAGGTGGCTATTGTTGGTTTCCTTTTTCCGTTTGCCTTGGTCGTCAGAAGCAATCCCGAATGAAACAAAAGTTCATCAAGAACAAGTAGAGGCCAATAGTTTCCGCTTTCCTCCCCAAAGTAACCATTTTTAATAGATAGGTATTCCCTCAGATGTGTTCCTCAGCACTTAAAACTATGTGCTTGAGGACAGATACGAATGTACCATGGGATTCCCATTTACAGATGCGGAGAGAGTTTAAAGAGGCTGAGCAAATGCCCAAGATGGAACCGTAGGCAAATGACAGAGCTGGGACCACGACAAGCCCGGTGTTCAGATGCCTGGCCCACGGGCTTGACCCATAAACTCTCCCACCAGTCTGAGGTCTCAACCCAACAGCCACGAGGAACAGTGCTCTGGAACAGTGCTCTGAATAGCTGGCTTAATTCTCCAACACAGACCATATGGTATCAGATAAACTGCTTAGGATTCCTTGTGGACTTTGGTTTGTCTATTTGAGAAAAGAAGGTAAACATGCTTTCGCCCTACTTTAATAGCAGCGGTGCCAAGAGAATGGAGTGAATAATGTCTGTGGCACACGCCCTGAGCTCCTGGGAAGAAGGCTCTACTCGGATGCAGAGGGGATGGGGCGGGAACACACCGTGCTCTCACACAGACATGCCTGTGCAGCCTTCTTTGGAGAGGTACAGCTTTTGTTCTAGAGTTTCTTTCCAGCTGACTCATCCTGTGACCTTGAGAAAGTTCCCGGTCTCTCTGCACCTTTGTTTCACACTCTGCTGTAAACCAGGGCTAATAATACTTCCTACCTTGTTCATAGGATGGGAAATGAACACACAAGTGTATATAGCATGTTCCTACCTGGCTGGGACCAGAGTGCAGGCACGAGGCAAGTGAGGTGACTGGGTGATCATCTATCTCATTTTAGACCAAGGGACCTGTGGAAAAAGGGAACACATTTTAGCAGATGTGTGTTTCTCTAAGGAAACTGTCTCTTAAATCCTCACTTCTGTGAAGCTTTTACCTCATGCCTTTGTTAAAATGCTTTGCTTCTCCTGAAATGTCCTCCCCCATGTCTTCTTGTGAAATTGTACCTGTCATTCAATGCCCCGGTGAAATGCCACATTTCCATGATGCTTGCCTCTATTCTTTCAGTTAAACACTAGAGCTCTTTTCTCTGGATTCTCTGAACACTGATTGTCTTCTCTTAATCTCAGATTTTGCCAGGGATTTCAGGGACCTTTTAAATAACAAATCTCATTCTTCTAGTAGATTATAAGTATGTTAAAGGTAAGAATAATACCGTATTTCTCTAACTTCTCAAATTACTAACATAGCTTCTTGCCCACAGTAGTTGCCTAATAATCCATAAGTAATAAATCATTGCTGAATAAATAGATGAAATGAGGGAATTTTTGTAGAGAAAACGTTGGAAGTAGTGGTGAAGATGGAAACAATTGAGCACTGAAGAATTTCTGCTAATCAGCGTTGACCTGTTAAACTCATGTCCATCAATGGACCCATCAATCCATTGATCCCTTGAATACATGCTCCCTGAGCGTCTCCTAGTCCAGGAGACTGTGAGACATTCTTCAGTAAAGAACTCTGCAGGTCCTGGGGGCCTGTAGGCCCTTGACAATCTCACCCTGGCTCTGGTTTCTGGGCAGAGTTAAGGACCTCTGTCTCTGCCAAGACACCTGGATTAACCTTGGTTCTGACCCTTGCTAGCTGTGGAACCTTAAGGAAGGCATCTCATAAATCTCAGTTTCGACTTCTGTATAAAGTTAAATTGGTAAAGGGGAGATAATACCATAGTGCTTGTTTTGTCTGACTCCCAAAGGTGTTGGAGGCAAGTTGCAATCTTAGGGTGAAAATATTTCACCTTCCTTAAGAGCACTATGATAGACATACGCACATATTATGTATACATGGATACAATATATGTATGTAATATGTAAGTGCATATAGGTCTTTAAATTAAGGGATGCAATGCATCATATATATCCAAAAATTCAATTCAATGTAATTTTTTTAAAAGATTATTTGACAGAAAGAGAGAGAGAGAAAGCAGAGCAGGGGGAATGGGAAAAGGAGAAGCAGGCTCCCTGCCCGATGTGGGGCTCCATCCCAGGATCCTGGGATCAAGACCCGAGCTGAAGGCAGTCACTTAACCGATGGAGCACACAGGTGCCCCTTATTTTATTTTTTTGAAACTTACTTACTTTTTTTTTTTTTTGAGAGAGAGAGAGCACACACACCAGTGGGGGGAGGAGCAGAGAAAGAAGGAGTGAGAGAATCTCAATCAGGCTCCCCACTGAGTGTGGAGATCGTGATCTGAGCTGAAATCTATGTTTGGGAGCTCAACTGACTGGGTACCCAACCCAGGGTGCCCTGAGTTACCTTAGAAAAACTCAGTAGGTTCAGTTTGTGATACACACTTTTGAAACAATGCATGGCAATTATTTTTTTTATAGCTCTTTATAGCAAAAGCTAAAAACACTGAAAAAGCAAAATTGTAAATTTCACTAGAAAACACCCATGATATGGTTCTATGACATGGCGTTTTCTGGTTGTTGCATACTTGTAATCAATGTGTATATTTTAGTTGGTGTTCCAGTTTTATTTTTAGGATTATTTCAAACAGACATTTTCATATTTACAATTTGAATGGCAGTATTATTTATCTAGGATCAGAATCGATTTAATTATTTCCTAATTGTTGGTCATTTGGGTAATTTTCAATGTTTCGTTATTACGCACGGCCTATTTTTAATCACATACACATTCCTACTGGCCACCTAACACATTCTTGGCTTGGCTTCCTCTACTGTCAGTTGATATATACCCAAGAAATGCCAACTCATTTTATTATTAGCCCAAGCAAAACAGAATTAGGAAGGAACCACCAATGTTTTGTTCTAAAAATTAGTGTGCATTTCCAGGATAATTTGTGAACAATTTCCTTCGGGCAGAGGGAGATCTGGACCATTGCACCACAGCTTCCATTCATCAGGGAGGAGAAGTGATGACTACCATATGCCAGGGGCTTTATACATTTATCAAATATTTATTGGGAACCCCTGAGATACCAGGAATTTTGTTCGGCTGAGGACAAAAGTTCTAATCCTTACCCTCAGCGAGCAGAGGACCAAGGCCAGCAAACAGGCAATGATAAGGTGGAGTGACACACTCTGCTGAAATAAAAAATCAGGGTCTACATGAGGGAGCAGGAGATTAATGCCAGTCTGGTCACAGAAGTGTCACAGAAACTGAGGCCCGAGGACCAGTGGGCATTAACCTGGAGAGGATTTGTCCAAGCATGGGAAAAAAATGTTTATAGAAGCCAAATGAGACAGAAGATTGGGGGGGGGGATGCTAAGTAGATATAACCAAAGTAGATAGTTTGAGTTGGGGTATAGATGGAGATGAAGATGGAAAGGTAGGTGGTAACCAGATTAGGAAGGGCCTTATAAACCTAATGGAACAACTTGGACTTAAAAATCTCTGGGGTTAGTACAGCTACTTTAGCAAATAGCTTGGCAGTTTCTTAAAAAAGTGAAATAGAAAAAATGTAAATATGACCGAGCAATTTCACTCCTGTCTAGCTGAGAGAAACAAACATGTATATCCATAGAAAGACTTGTATGTGAATGTTCATAGCAGCATTATTCATAGTAGCCAAAAGCTGGGAACAACAGAAATGCCCACCAGCTGATGAACAGATAAACAAAGGTGGAAGAGCCATACAATGGAATATTATTCAGCCCTAAAAAAGGAATGAGGAGCTGACACTCGTACAACACGGATGTCCCTGGGAAACTTGATGCTAAGTGAAAGGAGTCAGTCATGAAAGACTATGTGTTGTATGATTCCATTTAGATAAAATATCAGAATAGGCAAATTTGTAGAGACAGAAGGTCGATCATTGATTTCCAGGGACTAGATGGAGTTGGGGAGAAATAGGGAGTGACTGCTAATGGGTGTGGTGTTTCCTATTAAGGGATGAAGATAGTAAAAAATTGATTGTGTTGATGGTCACACAGTTCTGTTAATACACTAAAGCCAAGGAACTATAGACTTTAAGTGGGTAAGTGATATGACACGTGAATTTTATCTCAATGAAGATGTTAAAAAAAAAAAAAACCTTGGGGAATACAGGTACAGATATTCTAGCATATATTATATACAAGATTGACTTTCAGTTCCCCCTTCCAGAAAACTCAAACATGTAATAGAGCAATATTTCTTGAGTTGAGGGCCCAAGGTCAGTTTCTCCCATTGGCTCTTTATAGACAGTATTTGAATAACATAAGGATTGCACTTTTTAAAGCTTAAATTAAAACTTGTCTTCTATCAAGTGTTGGATAAGATGCAATGAAAAGAAGTTTTTGAAGGCCAGACTAGCTTTAAATGTCGCCCGTATAGCCATAACCCGTATGCTCCCCCATTATCGCCCACCAGGAAGCAATCTGGTTCAGCCGACAGACAGGTCGGCAGACCGGGCAGCACTCATGACTTAACTTGCTGTGCGCTTTTAGCCAGTTCTCTGATTTTCAGATTTCTACTCTGAAAAATGAGAATAACTGAATAATTTTCCACGTGGTAGATTATGGATAAAAACTGTGTAAAGCTCCTGGTCAGGCGCAGGTAGGATTTCAAGAAATAGGAGTTGTCATTATTAATATGATGATCTTATGTTTTTAAAAAGAGATCTGATTCAGTGCCAGAAAGCAAACATTCTGATTCTGTTTTTTTGTACTCTCTTCTAGTTCCTAGATCTGTTCTAGCTACATAAATCAATCCTGCCTCTTGGTAAATGTTATTTTAGACTAAGTATATTTTAAGTTTGTTCCCTTAATGAATTGCATGATTTTAAACTGACAGCTCTTTGATCTAATTTGCTGGCAGATTATGCAAGAAATAAATATTTTATTGAAATGCAAAAGCTAGTCAGTTTTTGCACGCCTCTCCTGTGTGTGGGGAGTGAAGATGGGTAGTAGATACGGAAGTGGGTGTGCTTTCTTTTCTGACTCAGATCCAAATGGCCTAGATCTGAAAGACCTGCAGGCACTGCTAGATCTTGAACCCCACGCTCTCCTCCACCTGCTTCTGCATTGTCAGCAACGTCTCATCCCTGTAGCGAATCTTGACCTTCTTGATCCTCTTCTCCTCCCAGGTGTCTACCACCCTCTGGGGTTTCCAGAGGTTGAGTTGGGATCCAGGCAGACTACTTAAGGGCAGAGGGGAGCAGCTAGGGCTTCCTCCAGCCTGGGGCAGTGAGGCAGGCAGGTGGGGGAGGACCCCAGGAGGACTTGGCTGGCTTGGTGGCATTCCTTTTGTCTGTTCTCCAAAAGATGCTCCTGGGAGCCACCAGAAAGCTTTCTGTGTCCATTCTGTATCTGGGGAGCAAACACACACAGCTCTGGCAGGGGAACATCAGACCTCTAATAATAATTCAGATCTTTGACATTAAAGTGCAAAAAACATTTTCCATGACAGCTTAAAATTAATCGCCACCGCTTGCTGCGAGAGAGCCTTCGCCCTTATGCAGTGCTGGCTTTGGGACAACTGCTCAGGGAGCCACATGGCTCCCAGGGAAAGAGCGCGAAGCCTGCACAGACCATCGGCAAGCTGATTTGCTCCCTTCTCTCTTTTGTCTTGGGGACTATGTGTTTTCCACTAAGAGAGTAAGACAGGACTGGTAATTGATCCCAGAGTACAAGCCACAATTGACTCTTCTGGGTGGGATTAGAAATGCATCTGGAGCTCTTAGTGACTTTGATAAACCACCGGAGACATCAGCTCTGCAACTGAATGTTCTGGAAATTGTTCCTATGGTCTTTGAACTCGCGTCAAGGGAAACAAAAGGAGTCTATGCATATCACTTCCTTTATCCTGCTGCTGAAAATTAATAATCAAACGAATTCTCCCTCGACAAGTTCAAAATAGAATTATTCAACAGATTTTTACTCGAAGTGGAATATTTAGGCCAAAAGGTACGTGCAATTTAGTTGTGAAAGCTTGTGAAGTTGTTCTCCAACCAGCCGAAAAATGTTTACCGGAAGTTCTTTCCTTGCTCAGCGTTGTGCTGGGCGCTGGGGGTAAAAGGTCACAGTCCTTTTCCTTGACAAGCCCATGGGAGACACATAGCCAATAAATGATCATGATGTAATGTGGTCAGCGCTATGATCAGGGTTTTATGACACTCCTCACTTTCCTGGGTTAGCCGCTCGTTTTGCTCCCTCCCTGTGAATTCTAAAAGAGATTTTTGAGGTGTTTTTCATTCCAAAGTACATTTTTGGACTGTGACATGCTTCTCAGGTTAAAAAAAGAAAAAAACAAAAACACAAAGTTAAGGTGGGATTGGCAGGGACTTCACTGATGAGGTCCGATCAATATTTACGAGGCTCCCAAGCCCAAGCATCCCTGTGCCTGTCACCGTACAATCCTTGTGACGTCGTCATGATCATTCCAATTTCCCCGATGAGGAAGCTGTGGCCAGGGGTGGGAAGGAATTTGCTCGAAGCCGTACCATGAATGACCGATGTAGTTTGGTTTGGAATCTGGGTCCCTTTGATGGGGAGCCCAGGACCTTTTCTACAGAGCAGCTTGGCCATGCCACCAGGGAGTCATGTTGTCCCTGAAGATTTATAACAGGGCCTTTGTGACAACCTTGAGTTTGCCGAGCGGAGGCAGAGTGCCAAGAATGGAGAAAAACAAGTAGGAGGAAGACCCACTACTTGCTCTTGGAAAGCAGACTGCTTAATGGGGAAGCAGGTCTCCATCTAAATATATATGACCCCTATGCCAGTCATCCTGACTGATGTTCCAGACCAAGGCTGTGGCCCCAAGGAGAGGGGGAGCACGGAGCTGACGAAATGGCATGGGCAAGGCACGGGGAAGGCCAGTGTGGTGAGGTGGCTGGAGCTTAAAGGGCATGGGACTTCCGGAGGAGATGGATGGGAGGCTAGGCTGTGGGCATATTACAGAGACGTTCAAGGCCACAACCTCGAGTCTGAACTTTTTGTGTTAAGTATGAAAGTGTTTTTGAACAGAAAAAAATAACCTGTGTCGCAGACACGTGAAAGCCAACAGTAAACAGAGATTAGAAGGAGTTCAGCAGGTGGGACGTGCATGTCAACAAACACGGTCTAGAATTGAGAGAATCCTCTCTAGAGATTATAGTTCATGCCAAGGGAGGTTGTTGGGCAGAAGAGGACCAAGAAGCAGATCAATGGTGAAAACCTAAATTTAAACAACAATTAAGGAAAGAACTAGGGAGGACAACGGAGAAATAAGAGGGGTAGGTAAGGATATAGGTAGTATGGAAACCAAGGGAAAGAGTTTTAAGAGACAGTGGTCAAAATTGGTGTATTGTAGAAAATCTGACAAGAAATGAGTTGAATGTCACTAATTAGTATGTTGAGTGTCATAATCAGGAAACTTTGGAGATAATGGGTCAACTGGAGTGGAAAGTGAAAGATGTTGGAAGCTAATTTGCAAGTGCGTGGAAAAAGGAGGCAGAGGTGACTTAGGAAATGGAATAGAGCTGAAGTTCTTTAAACCACTTCTACCCCTTCATTATGATTGGCTCAGAATTAGGGCAGGAAAAGAATATATGTTTGGGGATATCTGAGGAGTTAGCTCCAAGGACCTGAGTCCAAGGTCCAGAGCACGGAGCCTATGGGCCTGCTTCTCCTTCACTCCAACAGTGTTTCAGAGCATTTCTAACAAGAGGCAACTGAGTCAGAATGTAGCAAGCCAAGTACAAGTTGAGGGAAGAGTCTGGGGCAGCTGGTTCTCAGAGTCCAGCAGGGAGGTCATGATCCTGGACCAGCAGGCCTTTCTGTAAGAGAGTGGACCCACCATCATGCTGGGGTTATCACAGAGCACTCAAGACTCTAGAAAAAAGAACCATGAAGAGTAAGATAGAGAGCAAGGACAAAACAGAAGTCCCCTTTGCAGGAACTGGGTGAGGAATATGGGAGAGATGAGGATAGTGGAGAGCTTGACTGTGGACCCAGCTGGCAGCGAAAGAGCCTCTAGGGACACACAAGAACATTTTGACCCGGGGAAAGGGTATAGGCTGACAATCTATGACCACAGAGGAAGACGGATGGTCAAGCCAATAAATCTGAAATCTTGGACTCCTATCACTTGCTTAGTCCCCTTCCAAGACCCTGGTGAGGGGCCTGGCAATGTGTTGACATGGAATTACATGTTAATAAACTTTCAAAATTAAAATATTTTAACCCCAGTTCACTAGGGCTGCTGTCCATGGCCTTGGTCTTGCTCTCTGTCACATTTCTTCTTACGAGGGTGGTGTTGGGATGACCATGGGCATTTTGGGGATCCATTTAAGGGACATTGATTTGTGAGTTTAATCTGGGCTCAGTGGGATAGATTTATGTGGTTCACAGTCACTTCCGCGTCTACTCAGTTACTGCTGGCCGTCAGGTGTGGCGATATGAAGGTGTGGAGTTAGAAGACTTCTCAGGGCACAGATGTATTCCATCACACACAGCCCCACAAGGAAGAGGAGAGTGGAAGAGAAACAAGCCTTGAAATGTAGAGTCCCAAATAAGAATATGGAAAATTCTTCCAAATTCTACACCTCATATAAAGGAATCTGATAAAGTATACTTTTTAAATTTAATGACAGCTCTAGAAATCAGAACCATCAATAATAAAAAAAACAAATTTCAAAAAAAGCATGTTAGAAAAAAGAGGGCTTTATCTTTCTAGTCTCTTTATAAATTATATCACAAAATAAATGATCGAAGATAATGCAGTAAAAAATTTAGGAAAAAATGTATTATAGAGGGATATTAGGCAGCAAATTAACAAAAGCATTCTATTACTCTCTCTGGATTTTTTCTGGTCAGCTTTTCAAAATGTATCAGCTTTTAAAAATGGCTATGTGTTGTGATTTATCTTCTCATTTTGATTGAATTTTTATTTTCATATCTAATTTTAATTTTAACCTTTTTCAGTGAAAGAAGGCCGCCTAAGGTGCACAAGTTTAACACTTTATAAAACCTGGATCTTCCCTGCTTAGGTCTTGCTTATTTATGGGACCAGAAGTATTATTGGTTGTGAAAGGATCTTTGTGTGTCTAAATAAGGAAGAAAATCTGGATATTCAAATATGGGTCTCTGTTCTACTGTAACCTCTTTACTTGATATCACAGAGGGAGGCAGGTTGGTGAGTCATCCTGTGTAGCAATGAAGCAGACTGAGAATGAATTCTAAACACTTTAATAGGCAAATTTTTTTGGAGGAAAGGTGTACTTAGCACAAGTGCACGATAAATATTTGCTGATTTGAGGGAAGACGGTATGTAAATATACAGTCTCTTCTGTAAAAAGGTAGGAACTTTTTTTTATTCTAAGGGAAGATAGTAGCTGATAAATATAATTGTCATCATTCCTAGTGACCTTCTCCTTCATTCTCATCATCTTGCCCCTTCTCCTTTAATTAACCAGTATCCTTTAGGGTAAAATGTGGACTCAGGCAATGGGGCAGAAGAGATTACAACCTGCATTCATTCATCAGACTTCTGTTGAATATCTACTGAAGCTAGCAAGGTCTGGTCAACAACTTGGGTGTAATATGATCACCTCTCTTCTGTTTTCCCAATTAATCATACAAGATCCCATGGCCAACTTCTCAGGAGGTACATCTTCTCCCTCTTGAGGCATCTCTGATTTGTCCAAGAGCATCAGATCAGTTCAAAATGTTAGGCTCGTCCTGCTTCTGCCAGCAGGGAGAACAGCAGGGGAATCAGTGTGCTGTCAACATTGCTTATGTTATAACCTCACCGTTGCCATTACAACTGGTCCCACTCATACCTAGGGATACTCATCCACTGTGTTGATGGTGCGTTGCTTGCCCAGAAGCCCCATCAGTGATGCCTCAACTTTGGACTCCAACTTTAGAACTCTTTAAATTAACTCTGACACACTTTAGCTTTATTTCAAAGCAGGACCATGTTGCTAAGAAGGTTCACTTCACAGCATTAGCTACCTTTCTAGGAAGTTCTTCCCCCTGGACACAGGTCCAGGCCACCAGCTCAGACTCACATCCCTGTCGCAGTTCACTTCTGAGAGTTTCCCTGCCAGCATCAGCTTCATAGTGTTGAACTTCAATAAGAAAAGAATTGGGGTCTCAATCCATTTGCTTGCTCCCCGAAGAATGCTTAAATGCTTTGTGGATTTACTCACGTCATCTCCTCTTACCCACCTCCAAACAAGAGCAACCACCAGAGAGCTTTGCAGACTGAGGCACATTCAATGGAGTCTAGTCCACTCAGCCCGCTGAGAGGCAGCCTGTCACCCATATAAAAAAGCTAGGTTCTGTACTCCATTACATCTAGGAAAGCTCAGACTTCAGCGTTCAAGATAAAACACACAATCTGGCCTTCAAGGAGCACACAGACTATAAATAAATAGTTTCGATGAAGTATAGTACATGAATATGCAACTTGCAAAGTGTACAGGGGGTGCTAGGGAACCACAAAGGAAGGGCATTTAAATTAGGACAAGACAGACAGACAGCCACCAGCTGGGCTGAACTCCCAACTGTCCCTTCTCTCCAAGGCTAGTCCACTGATCTTTGAACAAATATATTTGCTCATTTCCTGGATGCTTCCTAGCAGTAGAGGGGTCTCCCTAGGGCTGAAACTAAGACGAAGCAAATTTTAAGGAGTTACCAAAAGCTTCAGTAATTGAGATTTATGTATTTTCAAAATAATGATAAGTTATGGCCTATAGGCCAGCTGCTTGGTTTTATAAATAGGGTTTTATTGAAACGAACATCAAGGTTAGGGGAAGGTGAGTGAAACAGGATCATGAAAGGTTTGGATCTTGTTTTCATTTAAAATTATGATATTTTGTCTATCATGGGTTTTGCATTTATTTTGACTTTTTAATGTCTTCGAACATTATTTATCTTGATTTATGAGGTTTTGGTGCCCCTGTAAGTTATGTGCCCTGATGGACGGGGCAGGTACGGGATAGGCTAGATGGCTGATGGGTATTAAGGAAAGCACTGGCGATGAGCACTAGGTGTTTTCTGTAAGTGATGAATCACTAAATCCTACTCCTGAAACCAATATTACACTGCATGTTAACTAACTGTAATTGAAGTAAAAATTTGAAAAAAGAAAAAAAAAAGAAAAACCACATGAACTAAATGTTCTTCAGTGAGTGAATGGATAAACACTCAGTGGTCCATCCATATAATGGAATAGTATTTAGAAATAAAACGGAAAACACTGTTGATATACCAAAAAATTATGCACCCAAGGTGAAAGCCTCACTTGCCTCATTCACCCTTGTCTTGGTCCTGGGTCCATTTCCACCAGGCTTTCAGACGTTTTTCATCATGTCTGTGTTATCAGTTAAATATAGCTGAGATGGCTGCCATAGCTACAGAATTAGAAGGTATGGTAGATTCTACAGATGAAAAGGATAGCTTTCTAGGAGAGAAACTACTAGGTGACTTCTTTCGCTTTGAGAGGTTGGGAAGATCTCTCTGAAGAAATGGCATTTGAAATAAACTCAAATTTTAAGAAACATTGTATTAATGGCACAAAACTCTAATATACCCATTACCCAGATTTGATGACTTCTTTTGTGTACATTTTTAATAAAATGCTTATTTTAATAGCTGGTTTGTCAGCTTTGAGGAATGTTCTTTTTTATTTATTATTTTTAGTAATCTCTATGCTAAGTATTGGGCTTGAACTTATGACTCTGAGATCAAGAGTCACATGCTCCCCCGACTGAGCCATCCAGGTGATCCAAGAAATGTGCTTTAACTTCCCATTATTACAGATATAGAAATCACTAAACTTATTCTACCTCTCATCTACTTTCTCTTTTCCTTACCAATTTTCGTTAATTATGTGGTTTGAGTATCAACAAGACACATAATTTTACATCCTTTCCAATTATTCTAAGGTGTAGGATTATTTGTTTATTTATTTATTTATATTTTTCAATATATTTTTTAAGATTTTATTTATTTATTTGAGAGACAAAGAGCATGAGAGGGGGCGGGACGGGGTGCAGGGAGGTGTGGAGAGAGAAGCTGACTCCCCATTGAGCAGAATGCCTGAGCTGGGTCTGAATCCCAGGACCCCAGGGATCATGACCTGAGTTGAAGGCAGATGCTCACCGACTGAGCCACCCAGGCGACGCATGAGTTGTGATTTCTTTTGACACATTCACCAACTTTTAACATATCGCTACATGTGCTTTCTCTCTTTCTATTCCTCCCTTCCTCCCTGGAAGATTAAGGAAAGAGAGATGATAAACAAGGGTTTGGAGTCCCTAAAAAAATGAGAGAAGATGGGATTAAAGACCTACTTGGAGGAAATGGGTTCTGGGAGAAGGGACTCGTCTTTGCAAGACGAGAGAAAAAAAACGGAATGAAGTAGCAAGTAGGAAGGTGGATTTAGTGGTGGGAAATGAGGAAAGTTTTGTCTGGTGACCTATATGCTCTGAATTTAGGAGTAGGGCAAGGCTAGGGCTATGCACTGATGGGGTCCCCCAGTCCAAATTCCTAAATGTGAAGCTTATCCACCACTGTGACAGTGTTTGGAGGTGGAACCTTTGGGAGATAATTAGGTCATGGAGGCAGAGCCCCCCTAATGGGATTGGTGTCCTTACAGGAAGAGACGGGAGAGCTTGCTTCCTCTCTCTCCATGATGTGAGGACACAGCCAGGAGGCGGTGGTCTCCCAACCAGGAAAAGGGCTCCCACCAGATACAGGATCTGCCAGCGCCTTGACCTTAGACCTTCAGCTTCCAGAAGTGTGAGAAATAAACGTCTGTTGTTGAAGTCAGCCAGATCATCATGTGTTTTTTGTTTTGTTTTGTATACTTTTGCTACCACAGCCTGAACAAAGTAACTTTCTACCCAGATGTGGAGATCTGAAATCGTTTCTGTGGTGAGGATCCTAAAACTCACTTCAGAAAAGCATCGTGACCTGGCTAAGTGGATCCTGAATGCCCATTCGATGTCAGTGATCAAGAACTTAAAGGATCACCGATGTGCCAAGTTGGCTGAGTTTTCCTTCCACCCCCCAAGGCAACAGTATAAGTTGAAACACAGCAAACTGCTGGACCTGGCCAGGGTTGGATGTGACAGGAGAAGGACAGTGCTGGGAGAGGAGAGGATTTGAGAGAGTGAATGTTGCACCCGACGGCACATGGCGTCCAAAGGGGACATTTCCTCCACCCCGGCTTGATTTCTTCTGCTGGGCTACCTGATATTCTTTTTTTAAAAATTTTATTTATTTATTTGACAGAGAGAGACACAGCGAGAGAGGGAACACAAGCAGGAGGAGTGGGAGAGGAAGAAGCAGGCTTCCCACCAAGCAGGGAGCCTGATGTGTGGCTCGAACTCAGGGCCCTGGGATCATGACCTGAGCTGAAGGCAGATACTTAATGACTGAGGCACCCAGGTGCCCCACCACCTGATATTCTGAACCAGTGATTAGAGACCATATTAAACACAATCTGGAGCAGGAATTCCTTTTGCAAATTTATGGTCTGGAGGAGGAGTACTCTGGGAGAAAAAGGCTTCCTTGACAACAGAAATATTTAATAGGGATTTCCCTCCCTTTTGAGCTTTCAGAGGATGTTTATATTCCTATTTGGAGTAAAAATAAGATGATTCCATTTCTCATAAGCATATAATTGTTTATGTGTTTCTTTAAAAAAGCTTGGAATAGTTTCCAAAGATGATATTGTTCATCTTTATCTACTAATGAGTGAAGAATGTGAGTTGGTAATTTTAAAATGAGGAAATTGAGCATTGAGATAACTTGCCTGATGTTACCAAGTGAAGCAGTTACAGAGATGGAAAAAGAACACAGACATTTGGCTTTCTAGTTTCTGTTTACCAGCTCATGTTTCCATGGAGAAAAATTCAGAGAACTCCAATCAAACAGATGCTGAGCCCATATTCTATTCCTAAAGATACATGTGGACCCCGTTCATCAAGCTTGCAAAACTTTCAGAGAGCTAGGAATGATTTTGGTGGGGGCGTGAAAGACGAGATAATTTTAGTTTGATTTTGGAAAGCATCCCATCCCACCTTGTGAGAAACTGAATGGGTGCCAGTTTGGTGCTCACTCAATGCAGGTTTTCCTAACACTGTGTCTACCCAATGGGCATACCTTGCCCTTGCAATCGTCCCTTTTCACCTACTCTTTTGTCTCCTTAAGCAAACTTGACATAGCTCCTCCTATGGCTCCTCCTTGACGAGCCCCTCTTCCAAAGAGCTGTTCCCTGAAACTTTGCCAGAGTAATCCCTCCCTGTAAGTGTTGAATTGCCCCCATGTTTGTGCTTATTACTCAGGGGGCACTCATCTGCTCTTCTCCTGGGACATAGGATGCTAAGAAATGCTTAAGAATCAGCCCTCTCTCCTCTCTCTCTCTTTTAAGAAAAAGCCCTGATTTGTAGGGTTTGCCAGTTTCCATGGTGTAAATATTCTCATCAGGACTGATTGCAAGCTACTGACATGACAACATTGAACGCTGAGTTGGGAGGGAATGTTCACGATCACTTTGAGTGAGCTGGTGCAGGTTGGCTTCGGCATATCAGCGGCATATTAGAGACACACTGCGTACTTCTTCAGTTTTTCCTGGACTCCCTCATCTCTCAGACCCACAATTGTTGCCTCTATTTTAGCTGCCACTGCTGTCTCAACGTGACCTCTGTGGGCTTATCCACAGAAGCGGACAGGATGCCCACCTGGAGCCCGCTGTTTAAAAGGACAGTCATTGTTCACTCTATATTCGTGCTCCCTTCTAGTTTTTCCATAGCATCCTCTTATATATTATATAATTTATCTAGTAGATTTATTGGTTTTTATCTGCTTCTTCCAAATAGAATGTTCTTAGGAGGGCAGGGATTTTTCCCCCCTAGTTTGTTTTCTCTCTTTCTTTCTTTTTTTTAAATGATGTACTCCAAGTCCTTTGAACAGAGGTGATTTCAATGAAAGGTTATGGATTCTACTCTTTCACTCCCCACCAAACCCCTAGGATGATCCAGATCACTTGGACTAAATAAATCCTTGTGGCTTGACTGATTCCTGAGAAGCTGAAGAGTAAGTCCTTGACAGCGAAAGTGGAAACAGTTTTTATCAGACCCTGAAACTACTCTCACCAAACAAGCACACAATTCTTCAGCGGGGGAAAGCCAGTGCCTTCTCGAATCAGAGAGCTTGGCGAACAGTTCTTATTCGCAGTGTGATTAAAGCATTACCTGAGCCCTCTCCCACGAGCAGGAGAAAGAATTCATTAAGGTCTCATCAATTTAAATTTGTTTTCAGGAAGCAAAGATCAATCTGTCATCTTTAAAAGCTCACTTGGGCTTGCGTGCTGAACGGTTCAATCCTGCACAACTCCCCTGCGGCTGAGCGGACTAGAGCCCATCGAGGGGAAGGCTGACTGGTTCATACAGCCCCCCTGGCAAAGCAGACGGGAGGCCTGGCTTGTAACGGGAGGGCCGAGCTTCCTGTTGATGAAAGGCCTGGAAGCTGATGGATCCCCTCGGCATGGAGGGATGACTTTTGCTTTTGGGTTGTGATCTTTGTTCTGATGCAACATTTATTGGCAATCTCCCATTTGCTTAGTGGCTCAACAGGTTGGTGGGGAAAAAAAAGGGTGATGATCTCGTTTTTACAGATGATGGTACTGAGACTCAAACTAAGCTCTATAGTGCTTATATCTACAAAATAACCACATTGTAAGTTAGATTTGCTGGCCACCGTCTCAGCTGTGGGCCACATTGAAAGATCCTTCGTCTTCTTCCTTTTCCCTCTCTCCTGCCATCTCTACGGTCTACCAGCTTGCTTCTTAGCCACTCTACCACCATTTCTAAGAATAATGGAGCTATGGGGAGTAGCTGTTGTTAAAGAGAGCTAGTGATCTGTTCACAGGCTTCCAACTTCTTGGTGTGAGTTCACTATAGCCCTTAGTCAATCAACAATTTAAGTAAGATATTTCTATAGTGTATTCAAATTATGTAGGTTTGGGATATGTTTAGGACACGCAGTGGAAGGAGGGAAAAGCGGTTCTGAAATGTGGTAAAGAGAAATTTAAGAGCAAATGAACTAAACACTGTTTCTGTTATAGAAAGCTCAGGATAGAAGGATGAATCAGATTTGAATTCACAACTTACCTGCTGAATATTCTTGGGAAAGTTACTTAACTTTTCTGAAGCATAGTTTCCCCATCTATAAGAAGAGGGAAGTAATACGCACCTCCATAGTTTTGTAAAGAGTAAATGAAATAGGATGCCTGGGTGACTCAGTTGGTTAAGCGACTGATCATGATCCCAGAGTCCCGGGATCGAGTCCCACATCGGGCTCCCTGCTCGGCGGGAAGCCTGCTTCTCCCTCTCTCACTCCCCCTGCTTGTGTTCCCTCTCTGGCTGTGTTTCTCTCTGTCAAATAAATAAAATCTTTTTTTTTTTTTTAAAAAGAAGAGTAAATGAAATACAAATATGGAATGCTCCTGGCATCTCTTAAACGTTTAAAAGCACTTTGTTTCTTTTGTCTCAAACTATTGTATTTGCCTTAATAAAAATCCCCCAATTCCCAAATTCTTCACCAAAAAGGCTCCATTAGTCGTTGGAAAACAACTTAATTCAGAGAAGGAAGAGGTCCTGTAGAGATCTCTGAATGATAATGATTTTTTTTTTTTAATTGGGAAGCAGTGTGCTACTCTAGGAATTCTATGTTACAATTTTTCCAGTGGCTAAAGGGTGGGGGTCACTGAGGCCTCCAGCAAAGAAGCGATGAGATATTATTCAAGTTACAATCAGACTCTGTGTTGACCAGTTCTATACTCTTCCATTCTTACCCTCAATCGTTGGTAACTCCCTGACCCTCCCTGACCACTGTCGGCCAAGTTTTGGGTGCCTCTAGCAGGAATGAGAAGAAGGAGAGGAGGAAGAGAGAGAGAGGGAGAGAGAGAGAGAGAGAGAAAGAGAGAGAGAGAGAGAGAGAGAGAGAGAGAGAGAGAGAGAACCTCTGAGGCAGGGAAGAGAGAAAACTAAGAACCCCAGAAAGGGAAGAGTTGGAATTGGTACCATGTGGCTACTTGGAGTTTACATAACACTTTCATATACATTATTTGAGCTTCCCCATCAATCCAGGAGAAAGGTATTATTGTCCCCATTTTTAAGATGCATAAGATCTTTACCAAGAGCTTTTGGTTAGTGAATGGCAGATGGGACTTAAACTCAACTCTCCAGTTTCCCACACGCGGATCTTCCATTGTATTAACTTGTGTTTTGGAGAGTTTGGAAAGGGCCACCCACACTGGGGTGAGAGTCCCCACCAGTGTCACAGGCCATTCAGGATAAAGGACAGCCCTTTGTTGCCCACATATGCATTCAATCATTCTGTGGTGATCTTTATGATATAAAGTTGGGGAGAAAATAAACAGCTATTTACAACAGTATGATGATTGTAATTTTGGAGAGTCACCTGGCGCTTGACCTAATCTCGTCAGCTAAACTTTCTGGGGGAGATGTCAGCCAAGTTAAGAGCTGAAGGACCAGCAAGAGATGATCGGCAAGGTGAAGAGGTTTTGGAAGAATATTCTAGAGGCTAGACAAAACGGAGAAGCTGAAAGTGGCGTGAGTTTGAGAGTTCACTCTACAAAGGAAAGCAAAATTCATACAATAACTGGCTTTGTAATCCAATTAAGAGCATTGGACTTTAGCCTGAGGCAATGCAAAGGCCTCAGGGAAATTGCAAGATTCGATGCACATCTTGGACTGATTGCTTTGGCGGCAGTGTGGAGAATGGATTGGCCGGGGGCAGGACCAGAGGCGGGGAGACCAGGCGGGAGGCTTTGCGGTAATCCGGGGAAGAGATATTGTGGCATGCAACGGGGGATGGAAAAAGTGGACTGATGAGAAAGGGAGTAATAAACTAGAATAACCAGAACTTGGTGATTGCTTGGATATGGGGAGCAGGGGCGTGGGAGATGAAGGCCCCATTTGCTGAGTGATGGAATGCTGGACGAGCAGACTTGTCTGGGGAAGACAGAGAGGCCCAGGGAGACCTGCTCAGGCCGAGATGGAATCATACCAGATAATGCTTAGTCCACACTTACCATGTGCCATGGGCTGTACATATGTTGTCCCATTCAGTCCTCGTAGCATTCACATTTCTGAGTCCTATTATCACCACATACCAGGCACCATGCGAGGAACTTGATATGAATTGACTTATGAGTTGAGCTATTATTATCCTCTATTTTATAGTTGAGGAGACTGAGGTTCAGTGCTTTATTCCAAGCCTCACCCCCACAAAGGGCCCTAGTTAACACCGGAACCAGTTGATGGCAGAGTCCCTGCTTGTAATCACATATTCTTCTGCTCCCATGTGGAGTGTTTGTGGCCTATGAGGTGTCCCGGGGAATATGCTTCGTGCGTAGT
This sequence comes from Spilogale gracilis, assembly GCA_004023965.1. NCBI lineage: Eukaryota > Metazoa > Chordata > Mammalia > Carnivora > Mephitidae > Spilogale > Spilogale gracilis. The sequence continues at coordinate 220,909 of PITA01000947.1, forward strand.
TGGAGTTCCCAAACTGAAGCTCAGGCAAGAGATATGAGTTGGGAATAGAGGCTTGAGGCTGATCAGCCTTCAGATGGTATTTAAAGCCAGGGAAGTGAATTGCTCTTCAGGTTAAAGAGAGAAAAGGGATATGGGCAAAACTCTGGAGAACCCCAATGTTCCCCGGCCCGTGGAAATGGAGCCTGTGTGCGGTGGCTAGAAAATGGGAAGACATGGAACCTAGGGAGGGGAAGCCTTTCTAGGGCCGTGTGGCCACATGTGTCAATGCTGTGACAACCCGAAGAAGACGAAGAGGGGAGCAAATGGGATTAACGCCATGGAGGCGACCTGAGCAAGAGCCATTAAGGGGACGCTGAGTGCGTTCCAGAAGTGAGAAGAAGTAAGGAATGGAGAAGGCACGCGTAAACCACTCTGTCCCCCTTTGGAAAAGATTTAAGTCTGCAGAGAAACAACACGATTGCCTGAGGAGGGTTGGGCGAGAATGGGAAGCTTTTTCTGTGAGCTGGGGAGATTTGAGCCCGTGTGAACGCTGGTGGGAAGGAGTCTAGACAGGGACGTGAAAGACAGGGAGGACAGAAGGTTAGAGGAGCCATGAGGTTTCTGAGCTGCGGGTGATTTCTGACCCAGAGTTCAGGTCCTTCTCTCTCTCTCTCTTTTTTTTTTTAAATTTTATTTATTTATTTGACAGAGAGAAACACAGTCAGAGTGGGAACACAAGTAGGGGGAGTGAGAGAGGGAGAAGCAGGCTTCCTGCTGAGCAGGGAGCCCGATGTGGGGCTCGATCCCGGGTCTCCAGGATCATGACCTGAGCCGAAGGCAGCCGCTTAACCAACTGAGCCACCCAGGCGCCCCAGGTCCCTCTCTTTAAAGACATATCCCTTGAGTGTGTCTACTCCATAGAAGGCTGGGTCTCAGAGGTACCTCTTCATCACTCCCACTGTGACTGAGAGGAAAGAGGGCTGTGTGTGAAGGTTTCTGAGGGAGGGCAGAGGATGAGGAGCACTGTGCAGGGCCTGGGAAGGAGCGAAGATGATGAACCTGATTCATGATGTCGAGGGAGGTTTGGGGGCAACGGGGAAGGAAGGAGATACGCACTCCGGTGACTGTGTCGTGTCGAGCTGACCGCAGGACTCCAGCAGGCTGCGGAGGTGAGGTGGTAACTTCCAGTGGCACCCAAGGGTCTTGGGCTGGCATCAGGCGGACGCGTGGCTTGAACCAGGCTTTATCCTGCTTCCTTTGGGTGGAAGCAATAAAAGGATGGCAGGATCAAAGGATGAAGATCCTGGCGAGAAACTGGATGAACTCATGGACCTAATGGGATCTGGGATATAAATGGGAGGAAGTGAAAATGGAATGGGCCTGAGAAATTGGAGTCTACGGATCGTCTGGTACTCCCTTCAAAAGGCAGAGCCTGATTCCTGTCTCCTTGAGCGTGGGCTGGACCGAATGCTTCCCATCTCACATGCAGGGGAAAAGGAGAGCTGCCCGGTTGTGAACGGCATTGGATGGGGCAGCTGGGTAGCTCAGTCGGTTGTGTCTGCCTTCAGATCATGCTCTCCGCCTGTCTGACTCCTTCTCAGCGGGAAGTCTGCTTGTCCTCTCCTTCGGGCCCTCCCTCCCCCACTCATGTGCATGCTTTCTCTCTTTCAAATAAATAAATAAAATCTTAAAAAAAAAAAAAAAGTGGGACACCTGGGTAGCTAAGTCAGTTAAGAGTCTGCCTTCAGCTCAGGTCCTGGGATTGAGCACCTTGTCAGCCTCCTTTCAGCGGGGAGCCCACTTCTCCCTCTCCCTGCCGCTCCCTTGCTTGTGCTCATGCTTGCCCTTTCTTTCTTTCCTTTCTTCCTTCCTTCCTTCCTTCCTTCCTTCCTTCCTTCCTTCCTTCCTTCCTTTCTTTTTAAAGAAAAACAAAAGTCACTGTGTCTTCCTCCTTGCTCTCTCTTGGATGGCATGTCTTGAGTCCCCATAGGGGGAAATGAGGCAGAGCCCATCCAGGCACCAAGCAACATGAACTTGCCAGGTGTGTGAGTGAATGACCTCAGAAGGAAGCACATGCTTCCAGCTCTGCGAGATATCTTGGCCACAACCTCCCAAGAGTCCCAAGAGACCCTGAGCCAGAGGCCCCCAGCTAAGGTGCTCCTGGATTCCCGACTCTGAAACTAGGTGAATCAATAAAGTTGTATTGTTTCAAGCAGCCAAGTTTGGGGGTAATCTGTTTTGCCACAGTAGATAACAATATAGGCCCGAAAAAAATACCAGAATGGGAAAAGACAGTAGAATATTAAAAGTCCAGATTTCGGAGGTTGAATGGTGGTGTGTTCATGGCAATGGCCATCCGAAGGTGAGTTAGAAGTGATGGACACTGACTGAGAAAAGATCAAGATACTGAGATATTGGCCAGGTTATATCAACAGGCAGTGAAATTACCCAAATAAAGGCAGAAGTCGGTTAAAGAAAAAGCCAGTGAGCTTCGGACTGGGTCTTGAACGAACAGGGATAATTAGGATGTGGGCACAATGACGTCAGCAGTGGGGGCAGACGGCACAAATAGGAATTTTACACAGGAGTGAAGGAATAAGGATCCGAAAGTAACAGAAGCTAACCCGAGGGACTGCGGTCTGTCTCTGGGTTCCAGGTCCCCGTGGTGTGGCAAGATAAGCACATGCACTTAGGACTAATTTGGAGATGGCTAGGTTTTACTTAAAGCCCAAAGCTGGGAATCCACTCAGGCTCAGAGTGTAAATGTAGGAAAATATGTTAACGGTGAAGTGGGGATGCTGGCTGACACAATGAATGGCTTGGAAAGGAAAGGAGCAAAGGGTGTGTGTGTGTGGGGTGTGTGTGTGTGTGTGTGTGTGTGTGTGTGTGTGTGTGTGTGTGTGATACTGGGGGAGGAAGTGTGGTAGGAAATTAAAACTGAAGCATGTCAAAGAGAATCCAGGCAAGGTTAATTGACTGGCTCGTGAGTCTTCCAGGATACCCCTCCAGTCCCCGTGAGAAGTACTAATTCAATTTATCAAGAGTGCGTGCTTATAATACACACATCACTGGACTCACAAAACAGAGGCCCTGCGCACTGCTCACAACCATTTGCGACACCGAGATGATTTTCTCAGCTAAGAATAAACTAGCTTATTTTGCCCATAGAAAATATTGCCCTTGGAAAAGTACAATTTATCTTTCATGTTTGAAAGAATATAGCCAGAAAAAGACATCTAAAGGCAATTTTTTTTTTCCGATTCTAAACAGAGAGGTAATGAATATTGGTTGTTATGTAGTTGGTGTCTTTTTTGTTGTTGTTGGTTGAAGAGGTTATTTTTTTAATTTCTTGCTGCAAAAAATGAAAAAGAAGCACATTTTCTTTTCCTGAGGGTATCCTATAGAAAAGGGTATCCTATATCCTCTTATTCCATGTTTGGGACTTACTTAGGTTTTGTGGAACAAGTAAATGCTACTGAAATATACAAATAGATATATAACAGGAATATTCTGATTTGGAGTTGAGTTACAAAGATGCTGACTTGAATTCCTATAAAGGATGGAGATGGTTATATGCACATACAATACAGGAAAATATACATTATTCGAAGAACAGAAAGAAATATAAACTCAGAGAAGTTTCCTTAAATATCAAGTGACAGTTCTGAAAATGGGCAAAAAGATAAGCAATGAGGAGGGGAGGTTACTTAGTGTTCACTCAACATGTAGAAACAGCTAGAACTAAAGAATCCATTGAGTGTTTTCTGCGATAGAACAATGTAGCATTCTAGATGCTATGACATCATTTTTTAAAAATAGCTGCTTTCACCAACAGATAGCAGTTCATAATGAAAACGTTTTTTCATTTCTTTTGGGAAGAGGGAG
>PITA01000948.1:0-38425 GCA_004023965.1 Spilogale gracilis
AGAGAGAGAGATCACAAACAGGCAGAGAGGCAGGCAGAGAAAGAGAGGGAAGCAGGCTCCCTGCTGAGCAGAAAACCCGACATGGGACTCCATCCCAAGACCCTGAGATCATGACCTGAGCTGAAGGCAGAGGCTTAACCCTCTGAGCCATCCAGGCGCCCCTTTATTGACAGAGATAAACACAGCTAGAGAGGGAACACAAGCAGGGGGAGTGAGAGAGGGAGAAGCAGGCTTCCCACGGAGCAAGGAGCCCGGTGTGGGGGCTCAATCCCGGGACTCCAGGTCATGACCTGAACCAAAGGCAGACACCTAACGACTGAGCCACCCAGGTGCCCCACAGTTTTTTATTTTGTTAAATCTTTTCAATACCATGATCTCTTTTATTTAATTGGAGGCCAGCCTCTGAAATAAAGGTATCATTGGACATGATCAATCATTATAATTAGTTCAATTTATCTATAATAATCTTTCAGTTAGCAGGTGTTTTCCAAATTACTGACTGTAAAAAGTCATTGGAAGGGAGCACCTGGGTGGCTCAGTCAGTTAAGTATCTGTCTTTGGCTCAGGTCATGATCTTAGGGTCCAGTGATGGATCCCCAACAGACTCCTTGGTCAATGAGAAGTGCACTTGAGATTTACTCCGCCTGGCCCTCCCTCCACTTGCACATGTGTGCACACACACATGCACTCTCTCAAGTAAATAAAATTTTTTTAAAAAGTCATTGGTGGCACAATCTGGCAGGATCTGGTGTTCAACTAGCAAAGATACAAACCTGGGAGGATAAATTTTGCATGTACTTTTCCATCCAAACTAACTTCTTTCATCTTCAGAGGGCATGGCTACCCTACTAGAGTTCTGAGTCCTTTCCATCTGGTAGAGATCAAAAGCTGGGGCAGTGGTAGTGGTGGTAGGAATAAACATACAAGAAATATAGCTGGCATATGTGTGAGATTCATTTACCAGCAAACAGGGCTCTTGTGGGGGGGGTGGGGGGAGAGGGAGTAGAACCTATTTCATAAACCTGAGTTTCTGAGAAAAAAAAAAGATCTCACATCAGGCTTGCTTATATCAGCTTTGCCAATGGGGAGCTATCCAGGGTGCTGGACTCTTCCATCTGCACTTGCTGAACAATTAGATCTGACTCTCTGGCTGTTTTGCTGCTCCTCTTGCCCTGATATTTGGCTTTTTGTCAGAAAGGAGCCAATACGGGGCACCTGGGTGGCTCAGTTGGTTAAGCGACTGCCTTCGGCTCAGGTCATGATCCCGGAGACCCGGGATCGAGCACCACATCAGGCTGCCGGCTCGACAGGAAGGGCTTCCTGCTCGGCGGGAAGCCTGCTTCTCCCTTTTTCAGTCCCCCCTGCTTGTGTTCCCTCTCTAGGTCTGTTTCTTTCTGTCAAATAAATAAATAAATAAATAAATAATACAGTTGAAAATAACTTCCTTTACTTTAAAAAAAACAAAAAAGAAAGGAGCCAATACCTACTGCTGAAACAAGTTCTGTCCTGCTTGACCTGGTCTGACCTATGCCTGAACTGACCTTGTCTAACCTCTGTCTTACTTGACCTTTGCCTGTTATAGCTGTGTCACTGCTGTGATAAATGCCCTTGTCATGCCATAACTCAGTGGTTCCCAAACTTGTCTGTACATCCGGGTCATGAGTAACATGAATCAGAATCTCTTGGAATGGGTTCTTAATTTGAGGATCAGTATGCTAGATTAATTTTTCGGTTCTTTTACCATTTTTCCTTTCTTTCTTTTTTTTTAAGATTTTATTTATTTATTTGACGAGAGAGAGATCACAAGTAGGCAGAGAGGCAGGCAGAGAGAGCGGAGGAAGCAGGCTCCCTGCCAAGTAGAGAGCCCGATGCGGGCCTTGATCCCAGGACCCTGAGACCATGACCTGAGCCGAAGGCAGAGACCTAACCCTCTGAGCTACCCAGGTGCTCCCATTTTTTATTTCTTTTTTCTTTTTTTTTTTTTTAAGATTTTATTTATTTATTTGACAGAGAGAAACACAGCCAGAGAGGGAACACAAGCAGAGGGACTGAAAAAGGGAGAAGCAGGCTTCCCGCCGAGCAGGAAGCCCGTCGTGGGGCTCGATCCCGGGTCTCCAGGATCATGACCTGAGCCAAAAGCAGTCGCTTAACCAACTGAGCCACCCAGGCACCCCACATTTTTCCTTTCTAATATGGGTCTGATTCCTCTTATTTTTTTCTTTCAGTGAATGGCAAATATATTGTAATATTAAGTTTTTTCCGAGGGGTGATTGGAGAAAAGTATATTAAAAAACCCATACCTTATGGAAGACAGTATGGAAGATCCTCAAGAGGTTAAAAATAGAACTACTAAATACCACTCCTGGTTATTTATACAAAATAATTGAAGTCACGCTCTTAAAAAGGGATTAGCACTACTGTGTTCACTGTGGTGCTATTTGCCAATAACCAAGAGACAGAAACAACCTAAAAGTCCATCAAAGGATGGTAAATGAAAATGTGGTATATATACATAGAATTCAATATTATTTGGGCTTTAAAAAAGGGAAATTCTGATACATGCTGTACCATGAGTGAAACTTGAGGACATTATATGAAAAAAGCTAGTTACAAAAAAATACTTTTCAGTTCCACTTATATGAGCTATCTAATGTAGTCAAACTCAAAGAAATAGAAATCAAAATGGTAGTTGTCAGGGCATAGTGGGAGGGAGAAATAGGGAATTGTATAATGGCTATTGAATTTCAGTTTTGCAAGATGAAAAGGTTCTGGAGAACTGTTATACAACAGTGTGAATATAATTGACATGACTGAACACTTAGATGTTAAGATTATTTAGTATATGGGTTTTGGGGCCATATTTAAAAAATAAAAAATCTTAAAAGAACCCCCCATACTCTGAGAGATATTATTCTGGGATAATTCAGCTCGATATAAATTAATAAATTGATTGGTAAGTAGACACATGTATTTACTAGATTCTAGTTATCTTAGATTTCATAGGATTGCCACATTTTATTTCCCATTCTTGCCAGCAGAATATAATTTAAGACATCTACTAGTAGTATCTCTGTTTGGGTGTGGCTGCTTTATAGGAAAGAGTATTCTAGAAATGATTATAACTTGTGAGGGACCTTAGGGAATACAGAGGAATTCTTTCCCTGGGTCACATTTTTAAAAAATACTTTATTTGTTTGAGAGAGAGAGGCAGAGAAAGCACAAGCAAGGAGAGAGGCAGAGGGAGAGGAAGAAGCAGACTCCCTGCTGAGATGGGAGGCTGACATGGGGCTCCATCCTAGGACCTGGAGATCATGACCTGGCTGAAGGCAGACACCTAACCGAGCCACCCAGGCACCGCTGTGGGTCACATTTTCAATTAAATTCATTTAAATTTTGTTGATACCATTTGGTTTCACTGAAACATTTAATTCCCAGCCTAACTGCTGGAAACCTATAGAGTTGAAAGAGCTTTTATTTTTTTTTATGTTTTTTTTAAAGATTTTTATTTATTTATTTGACAGAGAGAGAGATCACAAGTAGGCAGAGAGGCAGGCAGACAGAGAGGAGGAAGCAGGCTCCCCGCTGAGCAGAGAGCCCGATGCGGGCCTCGATCCCAGGACCCTGAGATCATGACCTGAGCCGAAGGCAGAGGCTTTAACCCACTGAGCCACCCAGGCGCCCTGAAAGAGCTTTTAATAGCAGCAAGTAAAGTTCATTGGGTCACTGTTAACCACTAGCATTTAACATGTTAGTGAATGTGATGGGAAAAACTGTTTCTGCAACAACTGCTCTAACTCCAGATCTTTGGGATGTCTGGGAAAGTTACATATTCTTGACTAGATTTGACCCCTTCCTCACTAATACTACCTTATAATTCATATGAATGTTTTGTTTGGTTTTGCACTCCTTAAGGTTGTTGAATAAATAGCTCTGGGGATATAACCTGAGTGATACCATTTCTAAGATGAAGAGAAAACCAAGTTCTTTGAACATTCACTCAAAGAACTTGTGATAGTATCATGCTGCTGTTCAGGTACCATCAGAGAATGCTAGTGGTAAGGGAACTAGCTTATAGGATTCTAAACTCAATTTTCTACACTCAGGTGGAGCAGGACTAGTGACTACTGGCTCTCAAATCAAGAGAAGGTGCGCCCCACTTCCTATTAACATAAGTTACTGCCCAAATTTCCCAAAACTTTGTACATCTTGATAAAGCTAATCAACACTTACTGCTCCTTATTTCAGGCCCATTCAAACCCTGAATGACTGATTCTAAGAGTAGTGATTTCTACATTTCTTTCCTCATTTCCAAGCTTGGCTAGGTCTTCCAACTTGCTTGGCATGTATCTATGGATGTCTGGAGATCTGTTTATGTCAGGGAAAGAGAAGATTGTTTAACTATTACCATTCTCCTAGGGAAGGAGATTAAGATTAATTAAGAACTAACTTAAGTTGAAATGTTTTCATTAAATGTACTTATAGGGGCGCCTGGGTATTTCAGTCATTAGGTGTCTGCCTTCAGCTCGGGTCATGATCCCGGATTCTCAAGATCGTGCCCCACATTGGACCCCCTGCCCTGTAGGAATCCTGCTTCTCCCTCTTTTACTCCCCCTCCTTGTGTTTCCTCCTTGCTGTGTTTCTCTCTGTCAAATAAATAAATAAAATCTTTTAAAAATTTTTTTAAAAAATGTACTTATAGACACAACTTGGAAAAGCTGCATGATTAAATCTGGGCCAACTCTGGGAGACACTTATTATTTATTTATTTATTTATTTATTTATTTATTTAATTTTTATTAATTTTTGTTTTTTTCATAACCCAGCCACCCTATGCCTCCTCCCCACCCCCAGCAACCCTCGGTTTGTTTCCTGAAATTAAGAGTCTGTTATGGTTTATCTCTCTCCCCAGTCCCATCTTGTTTCATTTTTTTCCCTCCCTACCCCCCATGACCCCCTGGTCTCACGACCCCCTGAGTCTCAAATTCCTCATATCAGAGAGATCATATGATAATTGTCTTTCTCTGATTGACTTATTTTGCTCAGGATAATACCCTCCAGTTCCATCTGCATCGTTGCAAATGAGAGGATTTCATTCTTTTTGATGGCTCCATAATATTCCATTGTAGATATATACCACTTCTTCTTGATCCATTTATCTGCTGATGGACGTTTAGGTTTTTTACATAGTTTGGCTGTTGTGGATATTACTGCTATAAACATTTGGGTGCATGTGCCCCTTTGGATCACTACATTTGTATCTTTAGGGTAAATACCCAGTAGCGTGATTTCTGGGTTGTAGGGTAGCTCTATTTTCAATTTTTGAGGATCCTTCATACTGTTTTCCAGAGTGGCTGCACACCAGCTTGCATTCCCACCAACAGTGTAGGAGAGTTCCCCTTCCCTGCGTCCTCGCCAACATCTGTCATTTCCTGACTTGTTAATTTTAGCCATTCTAACAGGTGTAAGGTAGTATCTAACTGGTTTAGATTTGTAGTTCTCTGAGGCTGAGGGATGTTGAGCACTTTTTCATGTGTCTGTCTTCTTTTGGAGAAATGTCTGTTCATGTCTTCTGCCGAGTTCTTAATTGGATTATTTGTTTTGGGGTATTGAGTTTGAGGAGTTCTTTATAGATTTTGGATACTAGCCCTTTATCTGATATGTCATTTGCAAATATCTTATCCCATTCTGTGGGTTATCTTTTGGTTTTGTTGACTGTTTCTTTTGCTGTGCAAAAGCTTTTGATCTTGATCCAGTACGAATAGTTTATTTTTGCCCTTGTTTCCCTTGTCTTTGGCAATGTTTCTAGGAAGAAGTTGCTGTGGCTGAGGTCAAAGAGGTTGCTGCCTGTGTTCTCCTCAAGGATTTGGATGTTTTCCTATCTCACATTGAAATCTTTCATCCATTTTGAGTCTATCTTTGTGTGTGGTGTTAGAAAATGGTCCAGTTTCATTCTTCTGTATGTGGTTGTCCAATTTTTCTAACACCATTTGTTGAAAAGACTGTGTTTTTTCCCATTGGACATCCTTTCTTGCTTTGTCAAAGATGAGGTGACCATAGGGTTGAGGGTGCATTTCTGGGCTCTCTGTTCTGTTCCATTGAGATATGTGCTTGTTTTTGTGCCGGTACCATACTGTCTTGATGATTACAGCTTTGTAATAGAGCTTGAAGTCTGGAATGGGGATACCACCAACTTTGGTTATCTTTTCAACATTCCTCTGGCTATTCGGGGTCTTTTCTGGTTCCATCCAAATTTTAGGATTATTTGAAAAGCATTGGTGGTACTTTGATAGATTTCATTAAATGTGTAGATTGCTCTAAGTAGCATAGACATTTTCACAAGATTTTTTCTTCCAGTCCATTAGCATGGAACTTTTTTCCATTTCTTTGTGTCTTCCTCAATTTCTTTCATGAGTACTTTATAGTTTTTTGACTACAAATTCTTTGCCTCTTTGCTTTGGTTTATTCCTAGGTATCTTATGGTTTTAGGTGCAATGTAAATTGACTAGACTCCTTAATTTCTCTTTCTTCTGTCTTGCTGTTGGTGTATAGAAATGCAGCTGATTCCTGTGCATTGATTTTATATCTGGACACTTTACTGAATTCATGTATGAGTTCTAAGAGTTTTGGAGTGGAGTCTTTTGGATTTTCCACATAAAGTATCATATCATCTGCAAAGAGTGAGAGTTTGACTTTTTCTTTGCCAGTTTGGATGCCTTTTATTTCTTTTTGTTGTCTGATTGCTGAGGCTAGGACTTCTAGTACTATGTTGAATAGCAGCATAATGGACAGCCCTGCCATGTTCCTGACCTTAGGGGAAAAGTTCTAAGCTTTTCTCCATTAATAATGATATTCTCTGTAGGTTTTTCATAGATGGCTTTTATGATATTGAGTTATATACCCTCCCAAGCTGCTAAAGAAAGAAAAACTTTACATATGTACAAAATAAGCATATACACAATGAAAGGATGGAATGTAAGTGTAATGATGAAAATTAAAAAAGGATCCTAAAAAAGGAATTGGTAAGATAAGAAATTGTTTTTTGTTTGTTTGTTTGTTTGTTTTTTAGATTTTATTTATTTGACAGAGAGAAACATAGCCAGAGAGGGAACACAAGCAGAGGGAGTGAGAGAGGGAGAAGCAGGCCTCCTGCTGAGCAGGGAGCCTGATGTGGGACTTGATCCTTGGTCTCCGGGATCATGACCTGAGCCGAACAGTTGCTTAACCAACTGAGCCACCCAGGCGCCCCAAGAAATTGTTTTAAAAAAATGTGGAAAGCATATGATGAGGCTGGAGACCAGAACAAAGATCTGGGTATATTTTTATCTATTAGAAGAAACTATATCCCAAAGTTTTAAAGAAAGAAAAACCTATAATTATATAAAAAATAAGCATAAATACAATGAATGAATAGAATATGACTAAAATAATGAAAATTGAAGTTTTTTTTATTTTTTTAAAATTTTTTAAAGGTTTTATTTATTTGACAGAGAGAAACACAGCTAGAGAAGGAACACAAACAGGAGGAATGAGAGCGGGAGAAGCAGGCCTCCCGACGAGCAGGGAGCCCAATGGGGGACTCGATCCCAGGACTCCAGAATCATGACCTGAGCTGAAGGCAGACACTTAACAACTGAGCCACCCAGGCGTCCCAAAAAAGATTTTTTTTTTTTAAAGAAAGGTATTTATAAGTTAAAAAAAAGTCAAAATAGGAAAGAGGAAAAAATTTCAAAAATTAGAACAAGAAAAAAAATTAAAAAATTTTAACTTTGAAAGACGAAAGAATCATGGGGAAAAAAGCCATGAATTCAACTTGATATATTGCCCTAGCTCTGAAGTTCCACAGTTCTTATTGATCTGTGAACTTGGTCTTGGCTGGATGTTCTCACTGATGTTCTCACTGATCTTCTCGCTAATCTTCTCGCTAATCTTCTCGGGGAGGGGCCTGTTAGAATGCTTCTCAAATGTCTTTGCCCAAGGCAGAACTGCCCCACCCTTGCCAGGGGCCGGCTAAGCAATCTGCTCAGGTTTGCTCTCAGTAGCTTTTGTTCCCTGAAGCTTTCTCTACAGCTTGGGAGGATGGGGCTGAAGATGGCAGCCTCCCAGTCTTGGACCCAGAGGACCCAATATCTCAGGGGTCCCCTCCTCAGTGCGCCCTCAGGGAAATGCACTCTCCCTGGTCTCAGTCCACGCCCTGTGCTCAACCAGCCTGTGACCAAGCATTTCTATTTCTGGCGCTCAGCCGCATTGGAGTCTCCAGACCCAGCAGATTCCCGCAGCAAGCTCCCGTGCCACCCCTCCTGGTGAAGGAAGGAGGGAGTCTCCCTGGATCTCCTACCTGGGGGGGGGGGGGTGTCCCTGCTCAAAGAGCAGTGGCCTTACCGCACCTCAGAAAATAGCTAAGGTAACCTTAAGCTGAAAGCCTCCTCCTCCATTCTGATCCTGCAGCTGGGTTCCCCGCTCCAGTTAATATTTGGGAGTCTGCCACGCTTTGGCACCCTGGGTCCTTCTGTGACCCCACAGGTCCTGAGACCACACTGTCCCCATGAGGGCTCCACCCCGCCCCCTTAGCCTCTGGGATGAGGTCCCTCAGTGGAGCAGACTTCTAAAAGTTCCGATTTTGTGCTCCACTGCACTACTGCTGGCCGCGAGCCCGCCCCTACCCCTGTGGTCTGTCTTCCCAAATGTCGCCTCTGATTCATTTATCCAAGCAATCCTACCTTTCAGAAAGTGGTCACTTTTCTGTTCCTAGAATTGCTCCTCTTTTTCTTTTCGATTTCCCGTTGAGTCTGTAGGTGTTCCTACTGGTTTGATAACCATCCAGCTGTACTCCTGAGACCCAATGATATCTAGGTCTCCTACTCCTTCACCATCTTGCTCCTTCATCAAGAACTTCACATTTCTTTTTTTCTTTTTTGTTTTTTTTAAGAACTTCACATTTCTATACCATGTTACTTAGTATTTTTGTTGCTAACTCCTGCTTAATTGTACAGTAAGAATATATCTAAATTTCCTGAGATAATCTACAGAGTAGAAAATCAATTTTATAACAAATGTTTGACTAAAAATAGAAATCAGACTGTAAGATAATTGTTATCATATAATTCATTTCATCTTCTAAAGAATTCAGTTTGAAAGGTATTGTATCTTCTTATTCTATACCTGCAGACCTCCATTATATATCGTCATATTACCTATAATATGATTATTTACCAGCATACTATTTGTGATGAAACTAATGGTACAGAGAGGTTTAATAACTTGTACGAAGTCACACAGCTAGTTACTTGGCCAAGCCTGAATTCAAAACTAAATCTGATTCTCTTCACTCACTATACTTCAGTGGTTTTGTCAAGTGAGAGAGCTGAAAGGGATTTGAAGATGACTTAGTCATAGGACTTTATATTACTAATGAGGACCCGGAGGCTAGAGGGAGAGTGGCAGAGCTCTCAGTAACACATGGCTGGTTAGTGGCAGAATTGGAGCCAGAGTTTGCAGTCTCCTAACCATCGAGCATTAATGCCTCATGAAATTAAATGGGGCCATAACTAAGGAAATGGGAATGTAGGACCTAGAAATAATGTGGAAAGTAATATGGGAAAATAGTCTCTACTTTATTTATTAACAGTATGAGCAGCAAGGGAGTTGCAGTCAGATTTGCATTTTATTTTATTTTTTAGATTTGCATCTTAGAAATATCTCTCTGGCATAGCATAAGTGGTGTATTGAAAGGAGAAAACAGGTGAGAAATGATAGGGCATGTCCTAAGATGTTAATATGGGGGCAAAGGTTAAAGGTAAAAGGGATAGATGAATGAGATATTCTAATATATTTTTTCAATGAGTGGAGAGCAGAACTGGTAGCCTAAGGCAGACACCTGGGATCAAAAATTGGATTTCCCAGGGCTCCTTTGTGGCTCAGTCATTAAGCATCTGCTTTCGGCTCATGATCCAAATGATTTCGGTCATGATCCCAGGGTCCTGGGATTGAGCCCTGCTTCAACCTCCCTGCTCAACGGGAAGCCTGCTTCTCCTTCCTCTCCTCTGGCTTGTGCCCCCCCCCTCAAAAAATAAATAAGTAATCTTTTTTTTTTTAAATAGATTTTCCTGGACTGTGAGTAGCAGCATTTTCAGTGGCACTTTTTACACATTACTGCTGTGTGTTCCTTAAATTTGTCTTTTTAGATGGACTGGAAGCTCCATCCATCTTGCTAACAATTACAGCTTTTGTGTTTAACACAATGCTCAACACACAGTAAGCACTTAAAGACTGTTCAATGAATTAAGTGAGTATTTCAGTCTTCTGAGATGTTTCGGGAATGAGGCAGTGCCTTAATGGATATTTAACTGTTTAATGTTAAAGCTTTATCCTTCAACTTGATAGTATCTAAAAATATATTATTCAAATTCAGTGTCATAAACAGTATGGTGACTATAAGATTTCTTTTCCTTGATGATTATTATATATCCAGTTCTTTGGTTACTTTAATTTTCTTGGGTTGTTAGAGCCTTGAGAGTAGCAAATTGCTATATTTGTCAGATAAGATAATGCCACTCCACAAGGCTATTGCCAACCACCTAGTTAAGAATTGAGTGTCATATAATTCCACTAGTCACGAAAGATGTAAAGAAGTGTTTTGCAGCCTCCAGACTTAAACCTTATTTTTAGAATAATTCTAAGGAGCAGAGAGTTAAAATCTTTAGGTTTCATAGAAAGTTTTCAGCAATTCCGGGCAATCCAAAAGAAGTATAGAGGAAGAAATTGTCCTTATTCTCAGATACAATATTACTAGGTTCTATCTGGAATAAGTTTTTTGCTATTGTAAAATCTGTTCTCTGAAAACAGATCAAATGATGCAGGCAAGAATAATTTACCAGGTGAAAATAAGGGAAAGAGCAAGAAATATTGACCAAAGAGAAAGTGTTACAAATAAAAGGGTTTTCCCCTGAATAATAATAATAATAAAGGTGGGATTTGAACTGAGCAGCTAGCTGATAATTTGGACTACTAGAAAACCTCTTATTTTCTTTTCTTTTTTTTTTAAAGGATTTTATTTATTTATTTGACAGAGAGAGATCACAAATAGGCAGAGAGGCAGGCAGAGAAAGAGGGGGAAGCAGGCATCCCGCTGAGCAGAGAGCCCGATGTGGGGCTCGATCCCAGGACCCTGAGATCATGCCCGGAGCCGAAGGCAGAGGCTCAACCCTTCGAGCCACCCAGGTGCCCCCAAACCTCTTATTTTCTAATGCATTATATACTTAAATTGATCTTGGGAAAATGTTGTTATATGCATATTTATTATAATTGAATTATTCCTTATCATATGCTCAAAGTATTTTAAAAATTGCACCTATTGTAGAAAATTTATTATATCTTTTTGATTCAAGGCAAGAACAGGTATATTTCATTTTTTGAAACATTACAAAGAGCAGTAAAAATAATATAAATATAGTATAATGAATCAGAAGAATGGAAGTAAGTATAGGATTAGGAAATCTACCTTATGTCCCTAACATTGTGTAGACTGACTGCATCTTTATCATCTCAGATTGAAAGCTTCCAATACTATGTTTAGAGACTTAAAAGGGAAAAGATTGCCCTGTTCTGCAGTGTTTTTAGTTTAAAGAAAACTGAAGGGATTATATGAGCCAGTTAGAGATTGCATGGCTAAAGTATAGGTTAACCTCAGGCTTAACCATGGTACCCTCTATCTTAGTCTATTTGGACAGTGTTATATAATGGGTGGCTTATAAACAACACAAACTTATTTCTCACAGTTTTGAAGGCTGGGAAGTTCAAGATCAAAGCACCAGTAGATTTGGTATCTGGTGAGAGCTCCCTGTGTTTTGCCATGGCAAAGGGGGGCAAGGAGCTCTCTGGGGCCTCTTCTATAAGAGCACTAATCTCATTCATGAAGGCTCTACTTCATGACCCAGTCACCTCCCAAAGGTTCCATTGCCAAATACCATTACTTTGGGAGTTAGGGTTTCAGCTTATGAATTTTTAGGGGATTCAAATATTTGGTCTGTGGCACATGAGGAAGACATTAGCCATGAGAAAGCTTATGGAGTTTATGTGAGCAGAAGCATAGAGTCACTTTCAGTGTCTTTATTAGTAGTGAGATATAATGTTTTAGTATTACATGAGCATGTATAGAATGAGCATATACAGAAAGGAATAAGACTTCACTAAAACAGCCATTTATATTTTTGTTCTTAGTTTAGAAAATGTATTTTATAACATGAAAAATTTAGTTGACTTTGCTAACTTAGCTGTGAAGTTTTCAGTATGCTCACTATATCATTTATGTTGTAGCTCACATAAGGGAGGTATTTTTCCAATTTTTAGTTTTGAAAAACTATTTCACCCAGTCTGGCATTTTTTTTCTCTCTTCTGTTCTTAAACCTTAAGCTTTTTGAGATTGCTCTTGCACAAAGGTAATTCATGACATAATTATCATTTGAATAATTACTATCTCAGTTGTGAAGTAATATCCAAGCTGGAGTTCTCCATTTACCCAGCCCTCCAGGCCTCCACAGCTGTAGCTGAGCCCGACAACTCCATCCTCCCTACCCACACCCACACCACCCCAGAACTCTCTGGGTTGTGCCTTCATGGTAGATGATGCAATCATCTATTACATCTGTTGTAGAAACCCTGATATTGACCACTCAACCTACACTGACCTGAATAGGTTGATAGGTCAAATTGTGTCCTCTAGTCCTGCTTCCCTCAGATTTGATGGAGCCCTGAATGTTGCTCTGACAGAATTCCAGACCAACCTTGTGCCTTATCCCCACATCGCTTCCCTCTGGCCACATATATCCTTGTCATCTCTGCTGAGAAAGCCTACCATGAACAGCTTTGTGTAGCAAAGATCACCAATGCATGCTTTCAGCCAGTCAACTGGATCATGAGATATGACCCTGGCCATGGTAAATACATGGCTTGCTGCCTGTTGTACTGTGGTTACATGGTTCCTAAATATGTCAGTGCTGCCATTGCCACCATCAAGACCAAGTGTACCATTCAGTTTGTGGACTGGTACTTCACTGGCTTCAAGGTTGGCATTAAATACCAGCCTCCCAATGTGGTGTCTGGTGAAGATCTGGCCAAAGTAGAGCGAATTGTGTACATGCTGAACACCACCTTAGCCATTGCTGAGGCCTGGGCTCATCTGGACCACCTGTTTGACATGATGTATGTCAGGTGTGCCTTTGTTCACTGGTACATGCATGAGGACATGGAGGAGAGTTTTTTTGAGGCCTCTGAGAACATAGCTGCCTTTGAGAAGGCTTATGAGGAGGTTGGTGTGGATTCCATTTTTTTTTAAAGATTTTATTTATTTGATGAGAGGGGAGAAGGTCAGGAGAAGCAGACTCCCCATGGAGCTGGGATCCTGACATGGGACTCGATCCTGGGACTCCATGATCATGACCTGAGCCGAAGGCAGTGATTTAACCAACTGAACCACCCAGGTGTCCTTTTGGTGTGAATTCTGTTGAGGGAGAGATTGGAGAAGAAGGAGAGGACTGCTAAAGTTAACATGTCATGAAGGTGCTGCTTTTACAGGGAATCTTATTCTGTGCTAAACATTTAAAAGTTGTATTCTACCTCGTTAATTTGTATGTAGCAATATATACTCTCACATACATTTACTGACCTATGCTTTAAACACAATGCTTTGTTATAGACCCAAGCTGTCAATTTCTCTGATGCGTTTGAATTAAGTATTCCTTGTCATAAATGAGAGAAAAAATAGATACCCTACTTGTAAGCTATATTGTTTTCTGACATCTAAAGCCATTTGAAAAAATTATAAACATCATCTCTGATGGTCAGTGAAAAGGGTTTTTGATCAGTTAACAATATATTCTGATTACTGTTTACTCCATGTTTTAAGTATGATTTGATATTTCTCACTATTAACCATACTAATAGTGTTTTAGCTAACAGTTTATTGATAGTTTGCTGTTGAAGGATTCTTACTTTTCTGATATTACCTTCTATGTGGAGGAAGCTTCACTCATCTGTGCCTCCCTAGGGAGGATGAATGATTTAATCTGCTTGGTGAGTGTGGAAGGAGAAATTGAGCACATGTAACCCAGGTCCTTCCTCTCTCCCTTCCTCAGCAGAGAACTGCCCACAGGAAGCCAACATTCTCCTCAGCTTTCCCATGCTGTCAGGACAGGCTTGAGGTTTTGTCTGTGGTTACTCGTGAGTGTCTCATTCTAGGGTTGTTATTTAGGAAGTCTGTTTGTTTGCAGATGTAATCTGTGTCCCTCAACCTAGGCTTTTTCAGTAAAATATAGAATATTTTGACTCCATCACTGACTTTTTGTATTATTTCTCAATTGGTTCAGAACTCAGGGTGGAAGACAGCTTTCAGTTGTCAGACCACCTCACGGACCCAAACATCTCTGTGTCAGTGGGCCGAGTCTTGGGACATTAACAAGAAGTGCAGTTTGTGAGTACAAATTATTGTGTGAGGATGGAGGTTCTAGCTTGGTGTGTGCCTTTAGCATTGGCGAGTCTGTAGTAAGTGCTGAACAGGTTTGATTTTCATCACAGTCGGTCTCTGAGACTTGCAGCAGCTTTGTCTACAAACACGAGGCCGCTTGTACAGCTGATCACGTTTCTCTAGATGCAGGGGTACGATTGCCATGGTTTACGCTGAGGCATGGGCCTTTGGCAAACGTGGGGATCTTAGAAGGCAGACAGACTGCTGAGGGTGCAAGTTTTATTCTAAGCAGGCAAGGCTGAAGCAAACATTTGATTACAGAGAAGAGCTTCTCCTTCTGGCTTTTAGCTGTTCGGGAGCAGAATGATATTCACCATTTGAAAACTGTAGTGCAGCTTTCAATAGTGAGATTCTAACTTTAGATAATATGCCAGATATAGGTAGGCAGAGTAGATCAGCTGCCCTAAATTATGTTCTTTTCTTGTGTTGCTCTGATGGACTTCACAGCCAAGAGAGGGAATGACTGATCCTGAATTCATGAGATTTGTTCACAGCAAAGGAAGCCAGGCACAAAAGAGTATATATGGTCTGATTCTATTGATAAGATGTTCAAAAGCCACTCATAACTGATTTATGATGACAGATACCAGAATACCTGGTTTCTTTAGGCAGTTATCAGCTGAATGGGGGCTCAGAGAAGACTCAATGCTTTTGTTACTTAGTTACATACATAGATAAGAATTGATTGAAGCATGTACTTAAAATTGTATATTTATTATATCTCAATTTTCAAAATTACACAGACATATTTGATCTATCCATTGCATAGATGTATATGGAGAACTTTTCAGTGAAAATAGCAGCATGTTCACAGTCTAAAATATTTGCTTTTTGTTGTCCCTTAATTCCCATAGGATATACAGCCTATTGGGGGAAAGATCTTATCAGATTCTATAATGTCTTACTATTTTCAAGTTTATTTTTAAATTTTAACTTATTTATATTTGATGCATTCTTGGTCCCTTTCGGCTTCCCTCTAGACTCAACTGGTGTAAGTGGTATAAGAGACTCGTGAAGTATAGGGTGCTCACCCTACTATATTCCTGAGTGTTTACCACACAGCTAGGTCAATCCAAGGTTGGTGCTTTAGGTGTCCCATCTTCTAGTAGGATGAACCCTCTGCCCCTGGGTTTATTTCTGTACAAAATATAAAATATATATGCTATATTGCAAATTTCTGCTCATAGATAATAATCTCAACCAGAGGTTGGCAAACTTTTTCTTTATAGCAATATAAAGTCAATATTTTATGCTTTGTTGACCATATGGTTTTCACTTTTCATAAAAGCAGCCATAGATAATACATAAATAAAGGAATGTGACTATGTTCCAATAAAACTTTATTTACAAAATCAGGTGGTGGGCTAGATTTAACCCATGGGCCAGAATTGCTGGGCCAGCACCTGGTCCTCCAAAAAAATTGCAATCATCATGAAAAATGGACAGGGAAGAGATTATTCCATCTTTTGTTTTGTTTTGTTTTTGCAAAAAGAAAAATACTTCAAGTGTTCCTCATTGTCTAGAGGAAAAGGTGTATACTCCTTAGCTTGGCACACAGTCCTTTCATGATCTGGCTCTCCTCAACTTTCATTATGTTCTATTTCCATGTGCATCTTGAACTGCAGCCATTCCAAGTAGACTCTAGCTCTACATGCTAACCTAGTTCCAGCCTCCATGCCTTTACCTATACTGTGACTTCTCCTAGAACACCATTTCTCTATGTACCTCCCTAAATAAGCAACCACTCGGGCTCAGGCATCACGACCTTTGGGAAAGCTTTTTTCTTTTCTTTTCTTTTTTTCTTAAGATTTTATTTATTTATTTGACAGAGAGAGAGAGAAAGAGAGAGAGAGAGAGAGATCCCAAGTAGGCAGAGAGGCAGGCAGAGAGGAGGAAACAGGCTCCCTGCCGAGCAGAGAGCCCGACGCAGGCCTCGATCCCAGGACCTTGGGAATATGACCTGAGCCGAAGGCAGAGGCTTTAACCCACTGAGCCACCCAGGCACCTGCTTTTTGACTTTCTTAGCTAAAGATAGGAATTTTCTTTCCACTGTGTAAGGATATCTGTGAAAGGATACATTTTCCTGTCCCACTAGAGTTAGTTCCCCCTTCGCAAAGTCTGTTCACTTTTGTATCCTTAATGACTGATATAGTGTAGAATTTAATAAAAGTGTGTTAGAAAGCATGAATGACTATTTTATATAGGAGAAGATAATTACATTACATTTCTAACATTTGCTTCATAATATCAATATTACAAAGAGGGTTTTTATTTTTATTTTTTTCCCGATTTTTAGTTTCACTGTAAAAATTTATTTTTATTGAGGCACAATTGACATGTAACATATAATTCTTTAGATTATTCAATATTTGTATATATTGTGAAATGTTCACAGTAAGTCTACTTAATATTTATTATCATATGTAGTTATAAAATTTTTTTCTTATTATGAGAACTTTTTCAAGATCTATTTTCTTAGCAACTTTCAAATATGGAATGCAGTATTATTAACTGTTACCATGCTGTACATTACATCCCATGACTTACTTATTTTATAGCTGGAAGTTTGTACCTTTGAGTCCCTTCACCCATTTTGTCCTCCCATGTCCACTCGTGGCAACCACCAGTCTGTTCTCTGTCTACAAATAGGAGTTTTTAGAGTGTATAGAGTATGTGTCACTCATTTTTGTATTTCTTATACTACATAGTGCCTGGTGGTAACAATAAATATTTGGTGGATGAATGGAGGAGTGAGTGGCTAAATGGATGATGTGGTATAACAATCTAGTGGATATCCAGGGCTCAACCTCTATCTGTCACTGTATATGACAAGAGAAACCTGGAAGCTGTCGGCATTGCCAAAGACTCAGAGCTTCTCTCTCTTCAGATGAACATCTAATGAGATGACAAAGGGAATCAGAGCCGTTGCTCAAAAGCTAACCTTGGGTTAGATAGCAAAACATGCACTCATGAAGTCCTTAGTTCATTTGTTTATGTATTTAATGAAGGTTTATGGAACCATGAATTCTAATCTGAAGCTTATTAGGCCAGATGTGTATCAGAACTCAGATTTTCTCAGATTTTAGAATAGTAATGTACCATATAGCGTGTAAAATGGGGTCTAGGAAAACACTGTGTAATAAAATCCATTAATAGTTCTGCAGTAAGGTGTATTTATATTTACAGTACATTGTAGGATAAATGAAAACTATAAATAGGCTTACTCCAGTTCAGACCAGGACTTGACTTCAAATGAGTTCAGGCCAGATCAGCTTTTGTTGCCAACTCTGTTATGAAACACTTCCCATTTTCAGAGCTTTTTGGGTTTTGGAATTGTGGATGAAAGGTTGTAGAAATGTAAGTGTTCCTCTGAAAAAAAAAGTCCTTTAGAAGAAATTTATAAAAGTATCCCACAAATATATACTCTATCAGTGATTCCCAATATGGTTTAGCAAATAAGTCATCTCATGGAATGTTATTAAAATCCAAAGAAACAATGAATTTAAATGTGAATTTTATTAAAATATAAACCTTGATGGGGCGCCTGGGTGGCTCAGTTGGTTAAGCAACTGCCTTCGGCTCAGGTCATGATCCCGGAGACCCGGGATCGAGTCCCACATCGGGCTTCCTGCTCGGCGGGAAGCCTGCTTCTCCCACTCTCACTCCCCTTGCTTGTGTTCCCTCTATGGCTATGTTTCTCTCTGTCAAATAAATAAAATCTTAAAAAAAAAATAAACCTTGATATCCCATGTGTTATTCTTAGCCAGTAGCCAAGTAGATCTAATTAGTAGAATAGAGGGTTTCTAATTTCAGAGCAGCTGTTTCTTGTGATCTTTACTATTGAAAAAAAAAATGGTGAAGGGCAGGGCACGGGGCAGCAGTAAAAGAAAAGAAGTCGTTACAATTAGAGGTTGTACTCTTCCAGGGTCTGGTAATTAAATTTGCACTGTACCTGTGAATGGTCCACAATTATTATTTCCTCTTGTCATTTAAGACCAGACTTTTCTAGGCACCTGGGTGGCTCAGTGGGTTAAAGCCTCTGCCTTAGGCTCAGGTCATGATCTCAGAGTCCTGGGATCCAGGCCCGCATCAGACTCTCTGCTCAGCAGGGAACCTGCTTCCTCCTCTCTTTCTCTGCCTGCTTGTGATCTCTCTGTCAAATAAATAAATAAAATCTTAAAAAAAAAATACCAGACTTCCTTTATTCACAGAAAACAAAACCAAAAACAAACGATACACACACACACACACACACACACACACACAGAAAACAAAAACACACAAAAAAACCAAACAAAAGTTGATACAAGAAGGAGCTACACCGTATATATGGCAGAAATAATATCTACTCAAAAAATTTAAGCCTCATTGTCCCTGTTCAGGTGGTGTCTAGTGTCATACTACTAGGTGAAACCCTTGTTAAAAGCTATTATGAAAAATACCTAATATCTCCTTCAATTGTCCTGGTTCCTAAAACTTTTTTTTTTTTTTAAAGAATGAGGGAAAGAGCAAGAGGGGAGGGGAGGAGGAGGGGGTGGGAGAGAGAGAAACTTAAACAGACTCCATGCCCAGCATAGAGCCCAATGCCTGAGAGTCAGACACTTTAACCAACCAAGGCACAGAGGTGAGCCTGTCGTAAAGCTCTTTAAACTGTTCATCCCTAGTCTCCAACTGTTTTGGCTTTTGTGGGGAAATGAAGATTCTGTAGTTGAGCTACTTTTTTGAGGAGCTTTTTCAGACCTTACCAAGGCATCTTGTTAAAAGTTTCACAGAAGAGAGCTTGAGATACATGTAAATCTTGCATCCTTACATGGATTGGGATTATGTGACAGTCTAATGGTGCAGAGTTCACTGGATCTCAGCAGTCTCTCCCTCTCATTCCCTTTTGTCCTTGTTTTCTCTATTCCTGGTCACCCCACCCTGCCTTGCCTGCCCTGGCCTGCTCACTCCATCCTGTCAACCTCATGCTCTTTGTGCATTTAGTCTCCGCTTAGATCAATAATGGTTCATTTACTGAGACCTCCAGGGTTGGCCTGGAGACTATCTTGGGTCTTTTACCAAAACATTAATTTCCTCCTTACACCATCTGCATGGAATTGTCAGTCTCTCTTCTGAGTGCTCTCATAACACCAGACACAGCTGATTCTCTATGTTCATGTCTATGTTCATATGGAGTTAACCATGACATGGGGAAGAAAAAGACCTTTTCCCACCATACTTACACTTAGAAGGGGCAACAAGGAAGAGACACTCCATCTTTGTCTTAATATTCAGACAGATTAGAATGGTAATATATAATTTATACCCCCCATCCCCACCCCTCCCCTTGGGCTTGGGCTTCAACCTCTTAGTTTGCTATTATGGTCCTGAGACTACTTTTAGGAGGAAAGAAAGGATCATCTGTGTTCAGAGTGCTAGGGCATGAGGTGTGTACAGAAAGGGAATTTTTGAATTGAAGCATTATCTCCAATTAAGGGATGAAGGGCTTTTCCCTCATAAATGGATTTCAGGCGTCAAAATAGGTAGATGGCCAACTTTTACAGGGTTGGGTGACCTTAATAGAACTAAAGACATTCATCTATGTGTGAGGCTGGCCCTTGAGGAGAGCATAACTCTGTGGGGTCCCAGCAAGAGCCCGCAGTAGAAAGTGTCATTGCACTGGAAACAAGCTCATACTCAAACTCTTTCTAGACAGTGTCAGTTATTATTGAGCACATATTAAAATCTGAGCACCACAACTCCCAGGCCTCTTACAAGCAGAGACTTTAGAAAAAGGCCCTTTGGGACTAATGAGAGCAGCAGTCATTTACTGAGCGCACACAATGCCAAGTATTGAGCTGAACAGCTCACATGGATTCTTTAATCTCATCCTCACAATGCTTCTGTGAGAGTGGGACTATTAATATCACTCATTGGACTTATGGGACGACTGAGGCCTAGAGGAGTTCCGTAGCTCTTGCAAGGTCACATGGCTGTTCAATGGGAGACAGGCAGGCTGTCCACAGAGCCCTAGGCTCAGCCCTGTTGTGTGTGTGGTGGAGGAGAGCTCTGAATCACAGCCTTTCACCTGATTGTGTGCCAGTTGAAGAGGGCAGGGGGTAGTAGCAGCTGAAAGAGAAGATGACTTTGGTCTTTTGATAAATTGAGCTGGAAGGACAGTCTCTATGTTCTTAGTCTGGGTAAACAACTGTCTAACAAAAATGCACACATCAGTGAAAGCAAAAATTTTAAATAACCCTGCAGAGTGAAGAGGGCAAGAAAGGGAATGGATGAACTTTCTTAGGTTTTGTTGATCACTGTAGGCTGAGTTACTTGTTTTCCAGACAAAACAGAAAGCTGGGGCTAGGGTGGGGCCTGAAGTCTGCCACATAAACTGTGGCATTGTTTTCTTTACACAGCTTAACAGGTTTGAGAATGTAAATAGTTGAACAAGAAAAGCAGGATCCATGTCCAAGTGGAATAGGAAGGAACACGTGAAAGAAGTGGAGCAGAGGTGAGAGTTGAGGTCCTCCCGGGAAGGAGTCTGTGGACTCTTGACCCTCCTTTTGAGTATAGACAATTACGCTTTTTCTGTTTTATATAAAGTGCTATAATATTGGAGGCTTACTTGTCTCTTTCATTTAAGATTTCTGCTCCTGACACAGGAAACAACAGATGTTGGCAAGGATGTAGAGAAAGGGAAACCCTCTTAAACTGTTGGTGGGAATGCAAGCTGGTATAGCCACTCTGGAAAACAGTATGGAGGTTTCTCAAGATGTTAAAATATAGGGCTATCCTATAACTCAGCAATTGTACTACTAGGTATTTACCCCAAAGATGCAGCTATAGTGAAAAGAAAGGGTACCTGCACCCCAGTGTTCATAGAAGCAGTGTCTACAATGGCCAAATTATGGAAGGAGCCGAGTTGTCCTTCAATAAATGAATGGATAAAGGAGATGTCCTTCAATAAATGAATGGATAAAGGAGATGAATGGATACACACACACACACACACACACACACACCACACAAGAGTGCGTGCATGCGTGCACACACACGCATACATACAGTGGAATATTACTCAGCCATCAGGAAGGATAAATACCTACAATTTGCATGGGTATGGATGAAACTAGAGGGTATTATGCTAAGTGAAATAAGTCAAGCAAAGAAAGACATATGGTTTCACTCATATGTGAAATATAAGAAAGTGCAGAGGACCACAGGAGAAGGTAGGGAAAACTGAAGGGGAAGAAATCACAGGTGGAGACAAACCATGAGAGACTCTGGACTGTGGGAAACAAATTGGTGGTTACAGAAGGGAGGGTCATACACAAGGGAGGATGGGGGATAACGGGATGATGCATATTAAGAAGGGCACATGACGTGATGAGCACTAGGTGTTATAGGCAACTAATAAATCATTGAACACTATATCAAAGACTAATAATGTACTATATGTTGGCCAATTGAACATAAAAAAATATTGCTGCTCCCAAGCCCTTTAGCAGTGGAAATTCTGCTCCAGGCATGGGTGGAGTAAATTCTGGGGGAAACGAAGATCTAGCAGTAACTTAGTAGAATAGAATCTATGAAGCAACTGGTCAACCTGAGCTGGAGACTTCTATGACCAGAGGAGGAGGAAAGAATGGAAAAAGACTGGCAAGGAAATCAACTTATTGTCCTGATTCTGCTAATGAAAGACTAGCGTAAGAAAACCAGTTCCTCAGTTTCCATTTTTTCCGAGATTTATGCATTTCACAAATACAATCTATTTAGCTATTTCTTGTGCAATTTTTAGAACTTAAGACTTTTGAGTAGGAGTCAGTGTGTGGCTGATAGGAACTTACCTGTTGCATGTGTCCTGTCAGGAAGTCAGCATCACCCTGTGACCATAAAACAATACTGAGACACATTACAGTGGCTTATGGCAGTGTTAAAAGTGCGTAAACTTTGGCATCAAAGCCTGGGGTTCAAATCCTGGCTCCACAAGTTACTACTTCTTTGTCTTCAGTCACTTTCCAAATCTCTCAGAGCCTCACTTTCCTCATTTTGTAAATGGACATAAAATCTACCTTGAGTCGTAGGCATGGAGATGAAATGAGATGAATAGAAGTGCCAAGGCGTTCAATAACTCGTGGGTGTTGGTATCAGTGAGCAGATCTGTGACAGAAGCAATATTTAGAGACAGATTGGATGCTCTCAACTTAGAGCTTTGGCTAAAGGAAACAGCACAGACATTCTAAAAATAATTTATATTTGGTGTAGAATGCATTGTACATCTTTCCATAAGCTGATTTACCTTGCTAATTACCTGCCACTCTGGCTATATGGAATTAATTTCTTTCTCAGCCACTGCTGGTGGCTAGTTTGGTAGAGATGGTGGCCTGGAAGCATTCTGTGTAGTTTGCAAATAAATTTGTTCAGGGAATTCAGCTACAGTGAGAGTGATCCCCAAATTATCTATGAAGAAGAAATCCTTTGGAAGGTTGTGTTTTTTTTTTTTCCTTAGGTGTTCAGTGCTAACTCCTAGTCTTTTTTCTCACTTCTCATGTGCTATGTAATCTTGGCAGAACCAAAACAAGTTTCTTTCCCCTGACTGCTCACAAATTGCAATACAACTGTGTGTCTTTGACGTTATATAGCATGTGTATCCTCTCCCATAGGCATCAGGAGATTTTGTTTTCTCAGATTTCACTTTATCTCTTCTATAACATCCAGGAGAAAAATGAAACCACAGTAGAGTGTTCTCATTGATCAATCCTTTTAATGTCTTCTCTTTTGCTTCTTGGTGGTATGACCTCTTATTTTGGCTCTGTGACCTTTAGGGTTTAGATCATCATTTTCCTGACCTAAGTAACACACTTACAGTGCTTTGGATATTGAAAGTCACCTCATTTTGTCTACATTCTAGTTGGAAGATATACGAGCTACACAATGTCCTTTCATCTTATTAAACAGCAAACAAACAAATAGATCCTGGAATGTTGCCTTCATCACCCACCCATTACTTGCTTCCTACATTATAATACTGGAGTTGTAAATTCTGTACAATACACTTAAGACATCTTATAAACCACAGTAACTGCCATAGAATGATCCTTATTTTATCACTGGATTGGCAAACAGCTATACCCTAAATACATTGGTTTTAAGTCTGTAATAGTCCTTCAAGCTCATGTTGAATGAGTAATTCACACTAAAAAGGACAAGCCTTAGCCATTACATCATCTTAGGATGCAAACAAGTGGCTTGTGTGGATATGAGTGGGAACAATTACCACCACCATATGTAGTAACATACCTTAAGCTGAAGGGAGCCAGGGGAGCTGGTATTTTTTCTGTGATCAGATACTGTTATTTTTTCTCAAGTATCATCTTCAAAAGAGCCTTGAGGAGAAAAAAGTAAGGCCGTACATCAGTTGAGTCTTTGAATTTTCCCTGTGATGAGTCCACTGTCTTCTATTTTATAGTAGTTACTTATAAAGAAAAGTCTTTTTTTTAAAGTAAGTGTAGGAAATGAGTGTATTCTGTTTTATATACAGATGCCCTATTTATAAACTATCTTGTTCTGGTGTGGGGAGGACAGCTTTGCCCCATGAAGCCTGCCAGGCAGAGCTTTATTAATGGCCCATAGTCAGGCCTGAAAGATCACACAGATTTTGACCTGGACTCAGATTCAATCAGTTATTATGTGCTTTATATAGAACAAGGCATGTGCTATCATGAATATGTCTTCAGCCCTTTACAGGAAGAATTCAGTGCCTTCATTCTTATAGAAGGTATATTATTTCCTTTAGATGTCATTGCATCCATCACTATGAAATAAGTATTATTCCCAGTTTCACAGATGAAGAAATGGAGACCAAGTGTCCATAACCCATCCAGTGTCACCCAGCTGACCAGTGGTTGGACCAGGAATTGAATTTGGATCATTTTGACAGTGAAGCCCATACTCTTTCCTCTGGGAAATGTCATCTGTATGAAGTTCAGAGAGAAGAGTAAATTAATAAATTATTGTCTCCATCATCAAAAAAGCTTATACTCTCTTTGGTGAAATAAGATGTATAAATAAGTCATAAAGAGATTAAGTAAGTTTAATTGCATACAAAAATGTCAGTCAACTGGTTTAGACTATACACTGCACTTGGCAAGCTACCCTGTCCTGCCACACAATGTGGTTTGTACTCTAGAGCAGAGAACTGGCAGACTGCAGCTGGGGCCAAATCTAGTCATGCTTATTTGTTTACATACCATCCATGGCTGCTTTCTTGTTACAGTGGCAGAGGTGAGTAATTGCAACCAAGGTTGTGTGGCTCATAAAGCTGAAAATATTTACTATCTGGCCCATTATAGAAAAAGTTTACCATCTCTGGTGTAAAGTATGAAAATGAACAAATAGCAGTAATGAACACATAACGAATGAAGATAGCAGAACAAGCCATCTGCTTTCACAAATGTCTTTAGTTTGCCCATTTATAGGAAGAATTAAATGCATTACTTAGTTCTTACAGAAGATATATTATTTCTTTTACCTATTATCAAAATGACCAATAAATACATAAAGATTCTGGCAAAATTATAAAAGTTCTAGATTGATTTGTTAATTGGATCAGTTCATTTCTTGCTATTTCAAATAGTAAGTTTTGTTGAAAAACTAAAACCAAAAATGAACAGGAGAAACTTCAGCATGCCTCACTCTTAACATGTCTAATTTTGATGAAGCCAATAGCCAAATTCAAAATGAAGTAGGATATTAACCCTAATAGATGGAGTTCACATCTATTTACTTTACATATGGAAATTCTTGGCTCTATATCAACAACATCCTTAATTACCTGAAGACTTTACATTCTTTAGCCTGATGACTTGTTTTCAAATTTCATGTAATGATTAGCCAGAGTGGAAAACAGGAAATAAGAAAACAGTGTGACACATAGGAAGTGGCTCAGGGAGCCTGGAGTTCTAATCTTGGTTCTGCAGCTCACTGACTAAACCAGACATTAAATGTTTCTCTGTCCTCATTTCCTGTTACCTGCATTTGGAGACATACAGTTTACACACAGCTTGTGTGTGTGGGAGTAGGGCCTCCAAACTTTATTCCTACCTCCCTTCTGTCTGAAAACCTATTGTACCTCTCCATATCCTTGAGATCTTTGATAGCCTAATGAATGCAGTTGAGTCATTAATTCAGTATCTGTTCAGAGACTGTTCTAAAAGCCTATTGGCTAAAGGTGGCTAAAGGTGAGGTATTTTAGGAGGTTGATTGGGCTGAACCAGGAAAGAGGGAGGCCATGGTTTGTTAAAAACTAAATTCTTCACCTTGTGAAAGTCTGTTGTTCCCTGTAAACCTGATTAGAGAAAAGAAATGGTAAGGCCACCTTCACTCTGATCTATAGAACTTCTTTTTTTGAAGATTATTTATTTATTTATTTATTTATTTATTTATTTATTTATTTATTTATTTATTGAGATGGATCACAAATTGGCAGAGAGGCAGGCACCCTGCTGAGCAGAGAGCCTGATGTGGGGCTCGATCCCAGGACCCTGAGATCATGACCTGTGTCGAAGGCAGAGACTTAACCCTCTGAGCTACCTGCCCCTGATCTATAGAACTTCTAAACTCTCCATTCCCAGAAGTGTCTCCTCCATTCAGATGACCAATCAACATGGCTTGAGTGTCCAAATTACCCACTATGGCCTAATCCAACTTCTACCACATATAACTGGTCAACTTGAGACCACTGGCTTTTACCTGTAAGCTGCCTGCTCCAATGAGTTTAGAAGCTTAATTCCCTGGGGTCTGTGGATACCCAGCTTGACAACCCCCTTCTTAAGTGCTGTTGTCACTGTTCTTTCTCTCTAGTGTAGAGCTGGGCTCTCAGCTTTCCTTTTAGGGTTTTTTTAGGGTTTTTCCTTAACTCCCAACAGTGTTTCTAGTCCTGATTTTTTTCTTAGGCACAAGAGGAAACTGGCCCTGTGAAGTCTGGTGGGTTTTCAGTTTTCTCTCAGAACAATTCTTCATGTGGCAGGGAAAGAACTTGGTGTATTTTCCATAAAGGATTATTTGGGAGTTGCTAGTTTAATGTTTTTCCGTTCTTATATATCATAGACTTTATTGGCCTCTTATATTCTCTGTTGTTGAGGGAGGTATATAAAATTTCTATGAGATCATAGATTTGTCAGTTTCTCTTTGTAATTCTGTCAGTTTTTGCTTTGAAAAAAATTGAAGCTACAACTTAGATGCACACATATTTGGGATTGTTATATCTCCTGGTGTAATTTTCCTTTTCTATTAATCTTCCCTTTCCTATGACTTTTTTTTTTTCTGGTCCAAAAGTCTATGGTGTTTAACACTTTCCTGGTATATCTATTTTTTCCCCCTTAGTTTTATTTCACTTTATTTTGCTGGTATATAAAACATGGTCTTGGTCACAAAAGATTTCTGAGTTCTCTGCAGTGACAGTAAGTGTGGATTTTTAAGATGATCAGCGAACTCCTGATCAGAAGACTAATCTTCCAGAGGTCAGGGTGAGACATGGTGTTAAAGATGGTGTTCCTAAGTTACCCACGATGACAGCAAAATACCATTGATCAGCAGTAGCTGGTTGGGTGGAGGAACGGAAATGTTGCCACTATGGAAAGAAGGGATCAGATGAACAAGCACAATCTCAGTGCCCAGCCACCTTGCAAGGAGAAAATGGGATTTGCTGATTTATTTCCCCAGTAATCTTCCTTCAGGTAATGGATGCCTTGCCTAGATGATGACACCATGAATGGCAGTTATACTTCCTTGTATCATTTGTTATTTAGATAATGAGTCATTATGGTTCTCAATGACATTATGGTTCTCTTTTATGTCTCTGAAAGACAAACATCTTTAATATCTCATTCTCTAGAAATGACTCCAGAAGGAAGTCAAGGAAGGAAAAGAAAGAGATCTCCTCCAGGAACTTCATCATGTCTTTGACCAGATGGCCCAGCTTGGCATCTAAGACCAATTCCTGTTCCTATCCATGTCTTCTCTGCCTCTTCTAAGCACCAGTATCATTTGCAGTCTTTAGCTCTTGGTGATTTCTTAGAGAAGCCATAGTGTACCTTTGCCATTAATTTATTTTCACCTTTCTGTATCATATGCTTTCAATGTGTCTCTTTTAGCTCATAACTGATTAGAAAAAAATTGATAAAAAATATCCTATTCTGAGCTGTCAAACTTATCCATTCATATTTATTACGATTATTAATGCATATGATTTTATTTGTTCTACCTCATTTGTGTCTTTATTTTACCATTCCCCTTTTACAGCTGTTTTTTAGTTCTCTTTCCTTACTTCTCTTTATTCCTTCTTCTCCCTATTACAGTTTTGATATTGTATATTTTATTTCTATTTTTGTTGTAACCTTTAAAATTTTAACATGCATGATTGACTTAACTAAGACCAAAGTGATATCTCTACCTTTCTTGAAAACTTAGTAATGTTTTAATGCTACTTTCTCCATTCCTTTAAGAGTTTTTTTCCCCTCAATATTTTAGGTGTACCTCATTTGTAACCCTCCCTTAAATGTTATTTTTTGCTTATTTACTTATTTAAGAATATACTTAGTACATTTACCTTATGTTTGCCAATGACGTGGCTCACTTTTCCTCTGGCTTATTCCTTCCTTCTTGGTCCAGTTTTCTTCATCTTTCAATTCTTTCCATAAATATCTGCAAATGATAGATTTTTTCAACTTTGTTTTTCTGCAAATGTTTATTATTCCACTGTACTTCTTCAATGAGAACTTAGCTGGACCTAGAATTTTGGCACTTTAGGACCTAATGTTGCTGTTGGAAACTAAATGTCATAACTTTGCAGGTAATCTGTCTTTCATTCATTGTTTTTGTTACTTTTAAGGTTTTCTCCAGTTTCACTTCCATTTTTCTAAGTGTGGGTTTATTTTTATTTATCCTGTTCTGTACACAGAGACCCCTTTAAATCTAAGGACTTATGTCTATCTTTAATCCTGACTTCTTTTGAAACTCAAAGGTAAAAAGATCTGTCTCCCTGCCTCTCTCTTTTTTTTTTTTTTTAAAGATTTTATTTTTTTGACAGAGAGAAACACAGCCAGAGAGGGAACACAAGCAGGGGGAGTGAGAGAGGGAGAAGCAGGCTTCCTGCCGAGCAGGGAGCCCGATGTGGGACTCGATCCTGGGTCTCTGGGATCATGACCTGAGCCGAAGGCAGTCGCTTAACCAGCTGAGCCACCCAGGCGCCCCCCTGCCTCTCTTTATATATATATATATATCTTTCAATTCTATAGCCTGCATTATTAAACTATTTTTATACTTTTATAATTTATAATTTCATTTTCTGTGCTGATTCTAGTGTTTCTTCAAATCTATCCAAGCTGCTGAACGATTATATTTTTACAAATAAAGCACTATATGGTAGCTGTTATTATCCTTCCTTTAATAGCTTCTAGCACACTGATTGTATAGCTTGTCAGATTGTTCTAATACCTTGGGTTCTTGGAAGTGTTCATTTTCCTGTGGTCTCATCTGTTGACACCCCTGTAGGATGGATTGCTTCTTTGTGAAGTTTCTTTAATATTTGGCTCCTTTGTAGCTGTTTGCTTTTTAAAGTGGGAAATTCATGCCTTCTGGGGTCTGTTTGTCTTGGTTCTGCTCAGGTTATCACTGGTTTGAGGTAAATTTTTCCATTAATATCTCAACTGTGGAATCTAGATGTGCCCATGGTACAAACTTGTAGGTTTTTTGCAGGACACTTTTTGTACTTTTTGTGTGTGTGTATGTGTGTGTGCGTGTTGTTGTTATTGTTGTTTACCCAGAATTAAAGATTTTATGGGCTTTGGAGTCCTTTACTCTCTGTGTCTGCATGGTAAATTTTTAGTTTGCTGTCCACTGTTCAATATTTGGCTTTTCCTCACATACAAACAAACAAAACTCAACAAATTTTGAACATGTAAGGAAAAAATATCCTTATTTTATTTATCCTCAGGATGGTAATGAATTGGCCAAGTAGCTATCAGAAAACAAAATGAAAACAAAACAAAACACAAACTCACTGCTATAGGGCTGATATATATATATATATATATATATATATATATATATATATGTATAATAGAGACTTTCTTATATGAGATATTTAGCTAAACCTTACATTTATTAACTGTGAAAATAAAGTCAATTTTTAAAAAAAGATTTTATTTATTTATTTGACAAAGAGAAACACAGCTAGAGAGGGAACACAAGCAAGGAGAGTGAGAGAGGGAGAAGCAAGCTTCCTGCTGAGCAGGGAGCCCAATGTGGGACTTGATCCCAGGTCTCCGGGATCATGACCTGAGCGGAAGGCAGTAGCCCAACCAACTGAGCCACCCAGGCGCCCCATGTCAAATTTTTATTTTACATATATTAGGAGCTTTGAGGTAGTGAAAATAATCTAAAATTATAGGTTTGCTGAAAATAACTGCCATTGGGATTTATTTAAAATTTTATTTTATTGCTGTCAATAATTAGGTGGATGTTTCTTAACCTTCTTAGGAACAGAAAAGTGCACCTACATGGAAAGATTTCTATAAATATTCAGGGAGTCCATGGACCTTTTGGGGTCTACCCAAAGACATCAGGTTAAGTCTCTTTGAAGCATATGGTATTTGGGTAGAGTTAAAATAAATTCATATTTGAGCACCCTTCTTAGAGTTTCTGAAGGGCTTCCATCCAGGGCATCCATCTTCTCCACCCAGTTTCCCAACAATTTCATAAATTTTAAAAATACATAAAGTCTAAAGAAGTCCTCTTTATTTCAAATAAAGGTCAGGTTAGAGGGTATGGATAATAGGGAGCCAAGTGTTTCTCCTAACTGAACACGAAGATTAGCCTGATTTACCCACCTGGACCCTGGAAGTACTAAATATCAAGTACTTGGGAAAAGTACTAAGGCAGGGAAGTACTAATAAGTAGGAAGGCAGAAAGATCAGAAGACTAGTCTCTGTCTGAGAGAAGGAAAGGAGTAGAGCTTATTTATAGAGCAGATATATTTTTCCAAATTTACCAATGACAGAGAAAATAAATGCAAGAGAAAGGTTTGGGGAAAATCCCTCCAGGTGGAGACCAGGAGATGGCAAAATATTTCCACTCAGCAGCATTGCTGTGGATGACAGGTGCTAACATGTTTATAAGGGGGACTAGATAGCTTCCAGATTTGCTGTGGAAAATCCTCAACGGGAGTGATTTATACCCCTCGATTGCCTCCCTAAAACTGATGATGCTGGCAGTACAGCTCCTCATCCCAGGAAGCATGTATGGAGGCTGATTATGAAGGATTTATCCCTGATTCCACTTTGTTTCCTTGGCAACACACTCTAATTCCAGAGCTCAGAACACAAGTTTCCCAGGTCCCTTGTCCTTATGAGGAGAAATTACATGCAATTTACTGAAATATCTTGAAGTGATATTCTTTATTCCCAAGGTTACATTTTTAAAGGGTTTATGGTAGGATTCCAGGTGGCAATAAAAATCGCAGAAAGGTCAAACTGTCTCTCTTAATACATTGCCCCTTTAGTTGAATGCTAAATAAGATGAATCCATTGCTTTGTAAAATTTATTATTTAAAAAGTTTATTCTTACTCGTTTTCCTGAAATCTTATTTTTTTTCCCTCATAATTTTTGGCTTGTACTCCTTTTAATCACAAATCTGTGACCAGTTTGAACTACTTCTTACTGCCCTCTTGCCTAAGGTCCTTCATAAACTTCAGTCCCTTTCTCCCCTTAGATTTTCTCCCATCTTTTTCATTTAGTGACTCACCTCATTATGTTCCTAAAGGCCTGTAAAAGATGTTATTTACCCGTTAAGAACCCTTTAACACATGGTATAGCTGCTGTGGGTCTTAAGTCCTTGGCTGTAATTT
The DNA here is from genome assembly GCA_004023965.1 of Spilogale gracilis. NCBI lineage: Eukaryota > Metazoa > Chordata > Mammalia > Carnivora > Mephitidae > Spilogale > Spilogale gracilis. The sequence continues at coordinate 31,408 of PITA01000948.1, forward strand.
CACATGAACTGGGATTTAGTATTTCTGGGACCAAAACAGCTCAGTTGCCTCTATAAGGATTCAGTGGTTACAAACCAGGACCACAGAGCACAGCTGTTGAGTCACTCCGCCAGTACCCCTTCCACTCATGCTCAGTAGTAAACACTGAGTTGTTAATATTATTAATACCTGTTCACAAAGAAACTGAAATGGCTTTTCTTGAATTTCCAGCCCCTCTTTCGGTTTCATTTCTGACAGAGCTCTAATTTTTCTCAGACTTCTATCCTTTCCCTAAAGCAATATAGGAAGTTGTAGGGGAAAATGCTATGTTTAAATTTTGAGATATATTACTCGATTGTTTTGTTAAGTCTTAACCTTATTTTACAGCTGAGGTAACTTGAGGCTTAAGAAAAGTAAAGGAGCCTGGATTTGAACCTAGAACTATCCAACACCAAAGCCAGTGTTTTGCACTGCTCTACAATGCCCTCTTATTTTAACCTCTTAGAGTTTTTCAAGGTTGGGTCTCTATTTACCTTAACATCATGTCAGTCAAGACAGGTTGTGAGAATTATACTACATAATACCCATACTTTTATCTGAGTAAACTGTGTAGGAGACACTTCCCATCTAATTTCAAGTTTGTTCAACTCATCTCACACAGCCTGTTTACTGACTTCCAGAATCTGGAGAGGAGGGACAGTTTTTGGTTTTGATTTTGCCAAAAGAACAGATCGATGTTTATTTGTTTTCTATAATCCTATTTGGGCAGTTACAATATAAAAAGGTAGTTATATATAACCACTGATGAAAATATTGGCTCATTTCACCATACAATCCTGTAATAATTTAAAAATATATCTGTTAAATGATTTATCATACATTCTCAATGTAAAGAATTGAGACAATGGGAGACATTTGGAGTAAAATAAAAAAAATCTTAATTTATCATCATTGAATTAGGTTTTATACCTATTTCCAGATGTAACCACTGAAAGCAGTAAGGTATATATTGTTCCAGTCCTTTCTATATACTTGCTCAGGTGTTTATGTAATTTATTTATTGATTGTTTAAGGTGAAGTTAGATTATGCTTATTGTTTTGGATTTGAATTTTTTCACTTAATAATACATCTTGAAGGTATTTACATGTCAGTTCAAATAGATCTACCTCATTCTTCTTAATAGCAACATAGTTTCCCAGTCCTTATTAATATGAGAATTTCCTAAGGTGTGTTATATGGTTAAAAAAAAAAAGGGGGGGGAATACAAGATTAAATGCAGCTAACTAGAGTTCTTTACTGTAGGCTATCAGAATCTTCAGTGTGGTAATGGGTTTTGTAAATCTCCGAGAGGGCTTATTCAGGATGGAGTATTTACCAAACTTAGTTTGCCACTTTATTTGATTTCAAACTTCTTCAGGGTAGTTGCTACCTATCGTGGATGCTGCAAATCTAGGATGTTAGGCTAATACTAAAGACACCAGATCTTAGCTGACTGGACCCCAGGGGTGTAGTCAACAGAATACAATTTAACAGGGATAAAAATGTTGCACACTGGTTTCAAATAGTAGCAGCACAAGTATACAGTAAGAATGATTTTTAGAAAAAGGAAAAGTCTTTACAACTGTATATGAATGCAGGTTCAATATAAGCTATCAAGTTGATTTAGCTGCTTAAAAAGTTAAGGAAAATTTAAGGTGCATAACTGGAATTACGGTGTTCCGATCAGCCAAGGTAATTATTTGACTATATTCCAGTTGACCCAGCTTTGGTGCTTCAGCTTCTCAAAGGGAAAGCTCCACCTCTTAGCACCAAGAGCCAATAAAACAGTCTTGCCCTTAAACCTGACTCATCCTTGGAGTCAGAGAGAATGGAGCAGAAAGAACAGATGGGAAACTGCAGACAACTTAGAAACACAAAGCAATGCTGTATATAGACATTTTAGTTTAAAAGGGTTTTCTCTTACTTCAAAGAGAAAGTATTTTTCTTAATTAAATGCTGCAGATATTATTTCCTTAATTTTACAGTTAAAGAAATGCGCTTTGGCCAGAGCCAGGTTTTGACATTACTTTCTTTGATGCCAAATCTAGGTTTTTTCAACTATACTCCCATCATGTTTTTATATGTGTATTTTTAAGCATTCCTTTCTGATTACCAAATGTGTGACCTTTTCATTGTCTGATTCCTTGCCACTCCCCAGAATACTGCAGGTAACAATTATGTTCATATCAACAGAGCTAATCTAATTTCTGATTACTGGCTTCTTCTACATACTCTTCTTCTTCTTCTTTTAATGTAAATGATGAACTGATTACTGACAATGGATTTGAATCTACTTTTCTAATTTATTCTTCCACTCCAACCCAGTCTCAGCTCTTTGGCCTTCTAACCAGGATTTGCTGCTGTCCATTGTCCCAGATCTTCCTTTCAGAAGTCATCCCCATCACTTAACAAAAAATCACTCAATTACTTATTTGAGGTGGCCAAGGCCTATTTTTTCTGTATCCTGTTGCCTAAGAGTAGTCAACATTAAATTTCTGGAGTGGTCTTTGGTGGTATCTGCTCAGTCAGTCATTCACATACATAGAAAATGTAACACTAAAAATTAAATACCTAGGTAATGAAGAGTAAATTTAAAAATATTCTGTTGCTAGTAGAAAAAAACTGTTTTTCTATAAGAAATTGCTATTATAAAATGATTATTAAAATGTTGGTATAATCTCAAGATTGCTTTTTAAAATCAGATTAATGGAAAATATACAAATTAATGGTTTGTAAAATTTTCAAACAAAATATAATTTCTGAAAGCAGATTTAAAAAATCTTTCTTTTGTTCTCCTGGATCAGCCACTTATGTTTTTAAAGTCAAAGTTCACAATATATATTTTAAACAGACATATTGGTTCTTCAGTTGTACAAAAACATATTATTCAACACATTACCTAGAAGAATTGTTAATATGTTGAACTTTTGTATGTAAACTTTGTGAAACTAAATTTAAACCTCAGAAACATATAGGAGATTTTTGAGAAATATTTAATTATATTGAAAAAAGAATATTGGAAGATCATGATATGAATATCATTGCATGAGAACAGATAGAAAACTGGCTTCTTCCTTCTTTCACAAGTTATCCATATAGCTCTAGTACTTGTGACTGGCATTGGCATTACCCAGACATTTTGGGTATCTTATATAAAATCTCTCAGTCAAACAATGTAAGCCCATAATTCATTATTAAATGTAACTATGCTGGGTACTGTGGCAGAAGCAAGAAGCTGAAGGTGACGATCCAGAGTATGGGCAACTTCAAATCTAGGTGAAGAGATAAGGCCATGCCTGGCAACAAAGTTGGAACTCATGACATAATTATAAATCAAACCAAAGAGTTTTCCCCCTTCTTTCAATGTGGTACAGACATTAAATGAGGTGGAAAAGTAAGTTTGTGTAGGAGGTGAGTTTTGAACAGGGCTTTGAAGGATGGGGAAGATAGAAACAGCTAGAGAAGATTCTGGAAGTCCTAACAAGGGAGTGAGAATGGCCAGAAGAAAGGAATAGAAAGAAGGAGGCATTAAATATTTGGACTCTGTTTATTTTGGACTCTTGTCTGTTTATTGTCTCATTTAATCCTCACAGCAGCCTATGAAGTGGATGTTTTGCCCATTTTTTAGAAGAGGATATTGGTGTGCAGATTCTAATTCCAAAATCTGCTTTTTCTACTGCACATTGTCTCTGTAAAACCCTTGAAGGTCACGTGAACCATGTCCTTACTTGAAAAATAAGATAAAAGTACAAGGAATTCAAATATATCTTCAAAATATAGCTGGGGTCACTATCAGTTCATCCTATTTGCTAAGTAGCACACCTTTTTTCATCTATATAAATCTTTTTCATATTTAATAAATGTCATTGAGTTTAGTCCTTTGTTAACTTGACTTATGAGGTCTTGGTTTCCTCATGGCAATTATTTCCAAATTTATGAATGAACGATCTGGTCAATGTGGACCTGTGCCTAAGTAATTACAGAAATGTGTTTTTTGACCTCTGCTGGAAACTGTTACCTTCCTATGACTTGGCTCATTCTCTCTTCCTGAAAAGAGAAAGATTTCACCATTGCTCAAATCAGCTGTGGTACTAATGGAAGTGCAGAATAGCTTTAAGTAATTAGTTAGGACCATAAATTCTTGTTTAGCTCACATATGTAACTCTTAATTAGCTATATTATATAGAGATGCTATATATTATATAGAGATGCAGAAATTTACAGGATATGAGCAGACTTCACTGAACTAGATTCGTCATGTCCCTTCTTTTTTTTTTTTTAGATTGTTTCTTTTTTTAAATTTAATTTTATTTTTTCAGTGTTCCAAGATTCATTGTTTATGCTCCACATCTCATGTCCCTTCTTTACCGTCTTAATCTTAACCACCTTTGTTTTGTTTCAAGCTTACTTAATGACTCCTGCTGCGGGAAACAAAAGCCTCTAATGGGACTTCAGGTTATACTCTGCTCTAAATTTCTTTTCCTTTAATGACCTTTCTTTGAGACCTTCAAAAATTCATCTTTGTTTTTACCAGGAGCAGCATTCATGATTATTTGTCTACATTCAGAGTTCATAAACTTTTAGCTACATTTTAAAAAATCACCATAATGCTGTGACATAAAAATCTTTGTTGTCAAAGAACTCTTTGAAATATTTTTAAAGAACAATAAAAGTAATTAATTCATTGCAAATTTTTTTACTGTTGACAATTCATTACTATAAAAAATTGTGGATCAAATAAAAAACAAAAAAGACCCTGCTATCTGGTGAATGTTCTTTCATAATTTTTCATGCAAATAATAAAAAAGGTACATAAAAATAGGATCATTTTTTTCTTTAACTTGCTTGTGTCTCTCAATAAGCCATCACGGACATGTTTCTGTAGCAATACATAATGATTTATTTTATGCATTTGAATGCTGCATAATATTTCATTGTATGTGTCATGATTTAATCCCATTGACAAAAAGTTGGTTGTTTCTAAGTTTTCACTTTTAAAAAAAAGGATGCCATAGACATTCTTTTATATACAAATATTTCATGTATCTCTTTATACTTATCCTTTGGATAAATTCCCAGAAATTGAATTTATGGATTAAAGGGTATGTAAATTTAACATTTTGGTAGTGCTAATTTGCTCTCTAGGAATTTCCTGCCAATTTATATTCTAACAAACCTTATGTGTGTATATTTATTTCCAACAGTCTTTATCACTTGAGACTAAATTTTGACATTAAATTTTGTCAAAATCATTGACAAAAATTGATACCTCGGTTTTTGTCTTCATTTATATTTGTTTATTACCAATGTTAGGCATATTTCTTTCAACTGAAGTCCATTCATATTTCTTTTATGAATTGTATATCTACATTTCCCCCTTCTGCTTTAACAGAAGTGTTTATCTCTTTCTTGTTTCTAAGTTCTCTTTGCTAATTATTGCCATGTATGTTGCAAATATTTTCTCTATATTGTCATTTGCCAACCTTTGTTATTAAAACATGGCAATTTTTACATTTAATTTTTAATTTTAATGTATCTGGAACTTATTTGGATGCAATAAAAGAATCTAACCTATTTTCTGTCTGAATGATTCAATTTCCCAGCATCATTTATTGAATATTTCATTATAGTGGATTAATTGCAGTTGGCTCACTCCTCCCTGTTACTAAGGCCTTTGGTAGTGCCTTCCTCTGCTGACTCTGAGCTTAGACATATGACTTGCTTTGGCCAGTGGGACAGTGGTAAACAATGCAGGCAGAGACTTGAAAAATGGTTGTGTATTGAGGTTTACCTGTTTGCTATTCTCAGAACTCTGGTGTTATATAAAACAGTCCATTTGAACTTACTGAATAAGAGACATGAGGCCCCCCTGTTACTGTCAGTTAATCATAAGATATATAAATGAGACCATTCAAAACCATTCATCTCCAGCTGGCCCATCAGCTAACCCATAGACCCAAGAGCAAGCTCAGCCAACATCAGCCAAGCCTGGACTAGACCTAAAGAACTATCCAGCTTACTCCAGCACGAACTACCAAACCACCAAATTGTGAATTAAGTAAACGGTTCTTATTTTAATCTATTGCATTTTTGGGTGGTTTGTTTCTCAGTAAATGGTAAAAGGTAACTGGTATAACCATCTTCCCCATCCTGATTTGAATATCACACTTTTTGTTCACTAAATTCCTGTTTATATATATATGTGTATTTCTGGGCTCCTATTCTGTTTCTTTGATCTATTTGCTTCTTTCTCTGGTAACTTCACACTTTAAAAATTATCGTAGCTTTATGTCATGTTTCATTATTTCGTAAGTTAATTTCTCTCCCACCACTGTGATTATTCTTTCTTTTAGAGGAAATGTGTCAGATTCTCCAAAAAAGGTCTTGTTAGCATTTATTTTTAATTGCATTAATTTTTTGGAATATTTTGAATTTCAGTGAAGTTGGTGAAGTCTCTTACCTACTTTACCTACTTTTATATTCTCTAGCAGCATTTAACATTTTTCTTCATAAAAGCCCCGCACAAATTCTTGTTACATTTATTGCCTATTTTATCAGTCAGGGTTCAACCAGAGTAGTAGAACCTGTAGGGAATATACATTAAAAGATTTGTTGCAAAAAATTGGGTTTGTATAACTGTGAAGCCTACCTAGTCCAGTCCAAATCTGTCAGACCATCTAAAAGGGCAGGCGGAACTCTGGGGTCTGAGCTGAAGTGGCTGTCCACAGTTGGAGTGCCTTCTGGGAAGACTCAGTTCTGCTTTTAAAGCCTTAAATGGATCAAAAGAGGCCCACTCAGATTATCTAAAATAATCTCCTTTACTTAAAAGTCAACTGAGTATGGACTTTTAGTCATGGTTACAAATGCCTCCAAAGTAATACCTAGATTGGTGTTTGATTCAATACTCGGCATATTAATGTAGTCAAGTTGACACATAAAAAACACTAACATTTTCATTCTTCTATATGTAGCTGTCCTAGACCATTCTCTTACACCACC